>JAKSZP010002810.1:0-154016 GCA_022478985.1 Massospora cicadina | reverse complement strand
GTACATCTCAGAATGCGTAAACTGCGCCTAATACAAACACACCAGGCAGAAGCTCTTAGGGAAACTGAAGCCCCTTCAGATTGTGGAGATGCCGTGGTCCTCACTAAGTGTGGACTTCATAATGGGGCTTCCAAGATCTAGGTGGTATGATGCTGTCATGGGGTGGTGGATAGACAGCTAAGTATGCCAAATTCTTTCCATGTACTTCCAAGATCATGGCAAAGGGCACAGCAGAAATTTTTGTGAATGAGATGTACTCTCACCATGGCCTCCCCAAGAAAGTAGTGTTGGATAAATGTCTGCAATTCATCTCACGCTTCTGGCAACGCCTACTGGAGATTCTTCAGATCAAACTGTGGATATCATTGGCCTATCATCCACAGTCCAATGCCAAATCAAATGAGTTATTCAAGTCACAAGCAGTACCTGCGCTGCTACATGATCACCCAACAAGAACGCTGGACCAACTTGCTGAGATTAGCCTAATTCGCTCACAATAATTTAGTGCACTCATTATCAGGAATGTCGTCCTTCCTGGAGAACTATGGGTTCACCCCTAAGATGGTGGAAAACCACCCCAGAAGTCTGATCCCAGCAGCAAACAGCCTGACAACTGAGATGAAGGATAACCTGAGAGAACAATGAGCAAATTTAATGAAAGCGGTAGAGATGCAGAAGAAGAAAGCCAATTCTCAAAAATATGAAGCCCTGGTGCTAAAAGAAGAATTGGTAATAATTAATGTGAATAACTACTTGGTCCCCACTAGCTGCAGGAAGTTCGAACCAATCACTCTTGGCCCATTCAAGGTCATTATCAAGTTAATGAAGTAGCCTAAAAAATTGAGCTCCCCAAGGGATCTCACATGAATCTGATACTGAATGTTTTGCAAAAAAAAAAGTTTAAAGGTCCTCTTCCAAAGAAGCTAGAGCCAGTTCACTTGGCGACCCAGAGGAGGCTGAGTATGAAGTGGAGAAAATCCTGGACCTAAGAATTTCCTAAGGAAATTGTTAGTACCTGTTAAAGTGGTTAAGTTACCTGGTGAAAGAGTCCACCTATCATACTGCCAACAAACTAATGAAGTGACCCACAGATGGTGATTAAGTTCTTGAGCCAGAGAGGGCTCACATCTGGGGGGTGATGTAATGGTCAAGGCGTTGCCTAACTGTAACATAGCCCTAATCTTCCCCGTTGTAAACATCAGGTCCAAAGGGGAGGCTTTCAATTAAAGAGGATCTCAAAAATGGCATTACGGCGAATCAGATTCAACAAAAGATGATTTGAAAAAAATTATGATGTTGACAATGATATAAATCTTCATAAACGGCACTCTGGCCAACCAGATGCCTACAAACACAATTTACTAAAAAGGGCGACAAGGATGGAAATTCTCATAAATGGCGCTCTGGCCAACCATATGCCGCCACTTTAAATGAGGCTACACCCCACTTGAAAATGGCAATTTGCATATCAGATGCCACATAACGCTTTCAATAAATTTTAATTTTAGAGATAAGTATTTTGATAAGGCAATAGTTTTGAGTTAACTCAAAAATGTAAAAATAATGCAAATTTTTTTTGCTAACTACAATGATACCTATGCCAAGTTCTGGAATGGGCCTAGGTGCAGAAATCGAGGGTCCAGATCCCCAGTTTGTGCCTTCCATTGAGAAGTTGCCAATATGCTCTGCAGAGAATATGATCCGTTCTTCCTCAGTACCTACAGTATAAATTTAACCTGGTAAAGTTGCGCAAAGCAGCTTCATCTTCTATAGTTAATTAACAAATCTTTAGATAAAAAATAATAATAAAATTCAAAAGTCATCTTAATTGGGAAACCTAAGGGGAACTGTGCATGGACTACACTTCTGACTTTAACAAGGCCATTGCATCCTTGTATGCACTTTCTGGAGGTCAGCTCCTCCTGTTTGGCGCTATTATAGTCCTAACTGTCATCCAAAATTTCATAGTCAAGTGCTTCCACACAGTTAGATTATGGGATAATACCACAGCAGGGTTAGCTGTTTGTGGGCACTTACCTGGGCCCTCTTGCCCAACTGCTTTGTGGTATTTTTAGGGACCCCATCCAAACAGACTAAGTACGGCACTTATTTCTATAAGTGATGCATTTAA
Source organism: Massospora cicadina (assembly GCA_022478985.1). Taxonomy (NCBI): domain Eukaryota; kingdom Fungi; phylum Entomophthoromycota; class Entomophthoromycetes; order Entomophthorales; family Entomophthoraceae; genus Massospora; species Massospora cicadina. Next base: position 151,885 of record JAKSZP010002810.1, on the reverse strand, counting down.
TTTTATAATAAACGGACAGTTGAAAATTTTTGATATTTAAGTATTGTGATTACATCAAGTATCTTTTTAATTCATAAATGCACCTTGTGCCATCTCATTCCATTCAAACTTTTTTGGATCCATAAGAAGATGTAATAATAAATTTGCTTCCTTTGAAAAGTCCTCAATTAATTGGTGATAATAACTGACTATTCCCAAGAAGACTTAGACATTGAGAATGTTCTTAGGTGACAACATCCACTCAATAGCTTTAACTTTCTGTTTTTGAGGTTGCACTCCTTCTGCGTTTATAATGAGACCCAAATATTCTAACTCCTCCTTAAAATGAAGTGTTAATTTTGGGGCTTGGTTTTGAGATTGGCAGAGACCAATTTCTTGAATACTTCTTCTAAGTGTTACAAGTGATCCATGTTTTTTAACTAAATACATTGATGTCATCTATTTAGAATAAAACAAAGTTAAACTTGAAGTAGGACAAGATAGTATCTATAGCCCATTGAAAGGTCACAGGTGCATTACATAAGCCTTGAGAAACCTCATAGGTTGTTAGAGCCCCTGTGTCATTATTATGGCACACCTCTCATGATCCTCAGGTGGCATATCAATCTGCCAATATCCTGAGATTAGGTCTTTCACTAAAATCTTTTCTCCCTGCCTAACCAATTTAAAGCATCATCAATTCTAAGAAAAGGATAAGAATCCTTTTTTCATGATTTTATTGAGACAGTAGCAGTTGATTACAGCTCTGTTTGACTCATCCTTATTCTTGATAATTAATATTAGGTTAGCCCATGGACTAGATGAAGACATAGAAAACCCGTGCTCCAACAACTTTCCTATTTCCTTGGCAACTACTGCCTTAGCTGCTCTGGATCTCCAAATAGACCTTATTTTAATTGGTTACCTTATCTGGTGTCAATTTAATGTAACACATTTTCTGAACATGCTAAATCATGGTCATCTTGTGCAAAAATAATTTAGTATTATTCGAAGAAAGCTAATACTTCAGTTTTTTGATCTTCTGTTAATCCTAATTAATTATTCTAATGCAAATAACATATGAATACTTCTAGCATTTTCTGGTAATCTCAATTCATTAAACCCCCAAATTCATGGAATGAACGGAGCACCATTATTGAGCCATCTGGATGAACGCTACTACTTGATTTCCCTTGATTTTGATGGAGTTTTTTTCCCAAATTGGCTATTAAAATAAATATTTCTCTATGACCAGGTTTTAGAATCCCTGAAGCTACCCAAGGTTCAATTCTTGACCTTTTACAAGGAGTCTCAAACTCAACGTATAGTTACTCTGTAATCTCCAATGCTAGTCCAGTATCAGCCACTTTCTGCATCCCAGGCATAATGGTCAATCTCTTTTTCACTCAGATTAAAATCCTTTAATTCTCACTCACGCGTTTTAGTTACTGGCTGGATTTTTTACAACTAGTTTTTAACTGACAGAAATGATGCCCTCCTTATACACCAAGTTTGTAAAATTATTTTTAGTTAAAAAGAGCATCACCTTTTTAATGGTAAATGAATGGCTTTGTCTGACCTAAAATTGTCAATGTATTCTCCTCAAAGTCCATTTTACTCCATACTTTTTCATAAATTCAGTACTTATGAGAATATAATAACTTTGATTGGGTAAGATGATCACCAGCTTGGACATGACTAGGGATCAAAACAAAGGGTCAAGCACCATAAGCATCACAGGAAATAGTGGGGTTAGGCCAGTTGTCCCATACTGCTTTTGATGTGCTATATCAAAAGAAATTATAGTTGTTTTACTAATTTTGGTATAAACAATATTGTTCAGAGCTCCACTATCAAAAAATGGTCCTTATTTCTACTCTTTTAACCAAAATGTTAGCATAAGTACACTTATTTTATTTAACTGAGGTAAGCTGACCAGGGGACAGACATTACCAAATATATGTGAAACTAAGAGAATAACTAGGAAATATAAAAATTGGGCACCCCAGGGTACTCAAGTTACCCCTGTTGCCAGCGGGACTGCCAGGTATGGGGGGTTGGTGCACTACTCTGAGGGGTTTCCCCTACTATGGAGCAGGTGTGAAGGAAAGGGTCTGTGTGGAGGAACCAGAGTGGGAACCATGATTCTATGAGCGCTTTTTGTCTTGGTCTCATATATCCATAGAGCCAGGCTTGGAAGTGCTCTAGTAAGTGGACATGGAATCTGTTAATAATCCCATGAATGGTTGGGACCGTGCCCTTGAACTCATCTAATGCAATTGTGTGTATTGTCCACATTGCAATGGGTATTATTAGGGAGCGGAGTGTAGATGGGATTGGTGACTTGATCTGGAGCGCGAAGATACTCTTTGATATCGAGAATTCCTGTTCATTTTGGATCTTGAGCAGGCGTGCGACTTCCTGCCATATAGCTTTGGTTGGGGGCATGTTTCTAGGCGGTGATGTAGGGATCCCTCCCCTCCACATACTGCACATGTTTTGTGGAGGGAGTTGGAGTGGTCCGCCATCCTATAGGTCCTTCTCAAACAGCGCCAGGCGTTTGCTCTTATCCTTAGTTGTAGGAGTGGGTGGTGTGTCATTTTCCACATTGCTTTCTGTGTGTTTAAATTATAGGGAATGTCCAGCATATCTAGGTATTCTATCCTAGCTATGCTTGGGGTTGTTGCGAGCATATCACTCTGGGGGTGGTTTTCTGGGTTTCTTAATTTAAATTGGGGGCTAGGTCGTCCCCTTCCCTGTATAGTACCCATGTTCTCTATGGTCCATCCCATATGGCGGATAGTTCAGAAGATATGTTTGAAATGAGGAGGTTCCATGTGGACCCATTGCAGTAGGGTGCTTGGCAAGGTATGAAAGTAGTCTGGGTGGACTATGTGGGTTGGTTAATCTGAGCGCCTGTGCAAAGTTAGTCCTTGCTACTCTGGACCAATGTTGTTGCGGGAGGTCTGGAGCAAGGATTTCCTTTATCCAGGTACCTAGGATGTGATTTGCATGGCTCTCAAAATCTATTAGTCCCATGCCTCCACTTGAGCGTGGGCCAAATAGTGTTTCCATCCGTATAGGAGGGTGAGAGCCAGGCCACAGCCAGCCCTGGATTTGCGCGAATTGAGGTTATAAAGGTAGGTGAGAAGGCTATCTCATGGGCCTGGTACCACAGTATTGGGAGGATGAGCGAGTTTGCAACTGTAACTCGTCCTGTTAGTCCTGGGGTTCTTCCCTTGAGGGAGGCGACGCGTTTGGATACCCGTTGTAACAGGTTACTTTCCATTGTGTCATTAGCATATCCCCCTGATTCTAGCCAGATTCCAAGGTGTCAGACAGGAGTGGTGGTGGGAGGTGTTGCAAAGGGTAATATAATTGGGTTTTTTCTTCGAGTGTTGGTGTGAGGTTCTGATGTTGTGGCCCAATTGTTTGTGTATTTGCCTAAGAGGATGATTTCTATCTTCCTTTTGTTGAGCGATGCATTGCTCACCTTGGAGTATTCCTCTAGAGTGTGTTCCAGCTGTCGGGCATCTTCATTGTTTGCTATACCTGCTACGCAGTCATCTGCAAAGGCCAGTATCTTGACTGTTGGTTGTCCTTGTGCGGTTATCCCCATGAGACGTGAGTCAGTTACTCAGAGGAGCGGGTCAAAGCTGAAATTGTATATCAGTGGGCTGAGGGGATCCCCTTGTTTGAGCCCTCTGTGTGGTTTAATCTTGTTTGTTAGGAATCCAAGGCCGCATACAGCCATGGTTGCAGATTCTGTTAGGAGCATCGCCCATTTTATGAATCTTGGTGGGAGTTTGAAGGCATGTAGACATTCTTTTAGGTATGGCCAGCTAACACGGTCATACGCCTTTTCCTGATCCAAGAAGACCAGGGCACCAGTTGCTTTGGATTGGCAAATATTTGCAACAGGGTGAATGTTGTTCCATATTGAATGCCCTGGTATAAACCCAAACTGGTTGGGTGATAGGACGTCAGATGCAATTGCGCCTAATCTAGCTGCTAGAATTTTTGTTAGAATTTTTGTGTCAGTGTTGGAGAGTGCAATTGGGCGCCAGTTGGCCAGGTCCAACTTGTCACCCTTTTTATACAAGGTTATAACGTAGGATTCATGGCCTCCTGGTAATAGGCGTGTTTCCAACAAACTCTGGTTCATTGACGCCAATAGGAGGGGGACGATTTGTTGAAATTATTTTTTGTAAAATTTGTAGGGTATCCCATCAGGCCCTGGGCATTTCCTACGTGGTGCACCGCGAATTGTTTCCCAAAGCTCCTCCCATGTGATAAGGGATAGTATATTGTAATCTGGTGGTGTACTTTGTATCTTGGCAGTTTGAATAAATTCTTTAATTTTTTGTGGATCTGTTGGCATATCGCGATATAATTTGGTGTAATAGCGGTGTACTTCCGCCTTGACCTCCTCAGGGTCAGTTGCCACAGTGCCGTTGGCCTTGCGGACCTGTGTGCACGTGGGCTGGTTTCTGCAGGAGTGGAATTGGTGGAAAAAGTATGTCAAACAGGTTTTGCCTTCCTTATGAACTTACCTTTGTTCAATACTTTGATTCTGTGTTGGTGTTCAAAGATGAGATTGTTAAGTCAGGCTGAAATTTCTGCCCATTTGCATCCCCAATTAGGGCTATAGCCAGATCTCAGAGTATTTATTTCCAGGTGGTCTAGTTCTGCCAAGGTACGCTTGATTGTGGATGTGTCTGCGGTGTACTTGCGTGATGCAATATGTTGGGTTTTGTTGATTAAATCTTTTTTGAAATTTTCCCATGTTCTGATGGGATCCAAAGTGAATGGGGCTGTGAATTCTGGGTTTTTAGCCTTGTTTTCAACCCAGTCAGATATCTCAGGCAATCTTATATTTTCTGGGTGAAGCTTTCTCCAAGGCGACACCTGTGTGTGGGATTGGGTTGGCGCTAACTGCACCGTAACTTATTTGGTGATCAGAAAAATAAACCTTTTTTGTTGTAAATTTAGAGATTCTTGAGTGGTGGGATTGTGGGATGAGGATGTGGTCAATACGACTCATTGATATGAGCAGTCCCTCATGTATGTTGGGTCTTGTCATATGGGAAAGGATTGGTGAATTGGGAGAAAGAGCATCCTGTAAGCCAAGAGATGCCTTCATTGTGCAATAATTAATGTGTCCAGGTGGGTATCCCCTAGGATTAGGCCATCAATCTGTATTGGGGTTATCCAAGCAGTTGAAATCGCCTAACATGATGATATCTGGTGGGAGGGTGAGGGTAGAAATTTTTTCAAAAAAAAAATTTCTCTCAGTTGCAGTGCACGGTGCGTAGATACATGCTAACGAAATTATTTCATCTTGGTATGTGATTGTTGCTACCAGGACTCGACCATGCAAGTGTGATGAATTTGTAATTTAAATTTTTTGTTGTTTTGGACTATCACCCCACAATGAGATGTCCATACTGATTATGATGGTGTGACCCTGGTTGACCAGGATTCTTCTTCCCCTTGTAGGCAGTGGGTTTCTTGGATGGCCAAGACGTCTACAAGAGGTTTTTGCAGGAATGCCAGCTTTTGGCTTGGGACGTATGAGCCCTGGCTCCCGCGATATTTAACATCCCTATTGACACTGAGGTGCCCGTGGCGCCTCAGGAGCGGTTGGGAGGACCCTCTGGTCCTATCCCACCGCAGCTCATTTTGGCCATGCTCCGCATCTGTACTCCAACTCTTTCACTGCCATTGTTGGTTCCCTTGATCTGACCTAATGATTCAAGGGAATTGCGGTTTTTTGCATTTTCATCAACTTTTCCTGCACAGGTCTCATGTTGATTTGATGCAGGTTGTTGATTGGATTTTAAATTTTTAAGGTTCAACTTTGTTGCATTGTGCACCGCATTTTCACCCAAATTGTGGTTGCATTGTTCCTCAGTATGTGCATGACTGATGACGCTTTGTGGTTCAGTCTGGTTACTGTGAAAATTTTTGACCTGGGCATATTGTTTTGATTGGTTGGTTCGGTGAATATCTGAAATATCCTCCTGAATTTGTCCGTGGTTAATGGCAGATTCCGCGTGTGCCGCTGCTTCAGCTGCTGCTCTCTTGCGAGCTTTTTGTGCTGCTTTACGCTGTTTACTTGTAACTGGGTCCACGATGGAGTATAGTCCATCTTCACCCCAGCGGAATGAGTGGTGGCCATCAGTCATTTTGGCGAAGTTTTCATTATCTTCGTCCATAGCTTCTTCACAAAAATCATTTTCCATTAAGCCCTCTTTTACAGGGCATGCATGTTCCTTGTGGCCCAATGAGCCACAGTGGTTGCAAATGGGTGGTGCGCATTCCGGTGTAACTCAGAATGCAGCTGAATGCCCCCATCTGCAAAGTGAAATTCTGCTGCACAGGGAATTCTGGATAAATCCTCTTCCACTTCTGGGGAGGGGTTGATTACAGCAATAGCTTTGCCCGTGCACAGGTCGGGCATTAAGTGAAATCACTGTAATTCAAGTTGTTGAATTTCTCCATAGGCCACAAGACCTTTGCAGAGCTCCTCCTCAATTACCTTATGAGGAAGGTTGGTGGGGAGCGAGTCAAAGGAGATGAACAAAGTTTTTGCTTTGTTACATCTGGTGCGCGCGGTGCACACAATTTTTGCCCTCAGGGAGGGCAATTTTCACGCAGATTTTTGCTGCAGCATCAGCTTCATTGGCTGTTTCAAAACCAATATCGATCCAGCTGCATCCCATGTTGTTGGTGGCTACGTACACCGCATGAGGGAAAAGTGAGGGCTGTGCCTCACATGTTTTCTCCCACAGGGTTGGTGACTCATCCCCAAGGAAGATTCTGATCCCATGTTCCACCTTTGACAAAGGTTGGTTGAATTGAATGTACATGTATTGCGCATGCTTTACAGTAAATACCATGAACCCAGATGGTGTCTGAGTTTGCGATTTCTTTGCAGATTGGGTTCCTGGTCCCCCTCCAGGGCGTTTCTTGCCCTTAGTTGCACCGTTAAGTGCACCGCTGCCGCGACGCTCGCCCATGTTGTATTATTTTTGTTATTAAAGTCGCCCATCTTTCCTGTGTGTGATTATCCAAATTTGCTGTTCGAATCAAATTGTAGTAACAAAAGTGATTGTTACAAGAAAGAAAGGCTAGCATGAGTACACTTAAATCATTGTGAATATAAGTTTACTTAATGTAGAGTGTCATCAGTTGCCAAATCCAGAGTATGAATAATTTTGGTTGATATATCAGGAAATGATTCCTTAATTGTAGCAATAAAATTAACACATTAACATCTTCCAACATCATTTTAAGCAATTCATCTTCATCATCAGCTTTTCAGGCCTTTTACAATCATTTGTGAGCGTAGAATTGAGCAACCTCTGATATAATCTCATGTTTAATCAAGTTCACTTTTGCCCAAATTATCTCTTTAAAATTGAATCTATGCCCTGATGGGAAGTGTAAACTTTGGAGGTATTGGTTAAAATCCATTAAGCTGGTTGCACAGGTTTAGAACCACTGAGCAACAGATAGATGATATGAAGGTTGCTGATCCACTTTATTTTATATAGAAATAGTAGATACTTCCAATAAAACCTTCCTTTTTCTTACATATGGACCCTTAATCCTATTCTCTCTAAAGACCTCCTCTTTCTTCATTTTCTGCTCATTTCTTATCCTTCATTATCCTTGGTCAATTTCGACCCTTCAGCTTAGTTAATCCCTATTTTCTACAACTTTAGGGGTTTTGCCTCTATTAACTCACTTCAAAATTAACATAATTTGCTACCCAAATCCTAAGGCTCACTTTGACTAGTTAAGTACGTTTTACCAAATCTATATATGGCTAATTGTCCAGTCATACTAATTTATTGATATTACCCCATATTGACTGGATAATAAGTTCCTTATTATTTATAAGGCCGCAGGAACTTAGCGTGTTTTCAGTTGGTAATACAACCACCTGCAGGTTCCTTAATGATGTAGACATTGATACCTGTCTTCTCAATTATCTCAAACGGTCTGGCTCATATGTTGGCGAAATTTTTTCCTTACAAATCCATGTTGGTTGTGGAACAGTACTCAATCTCCTATCAACTATGGGAGTCCACTTTGTCTACATTGGTCAACCACCTGATATAAAATTTTCTTAGCTAAACTGGCGGATTAAGCTTCCATTTTAAGTTTTATAAGTGTGCCTCTAAAATTATTCATATAGTGCTGTGGCTCTACTCCGCCGGTATTTTCCACAAAGTAATAAAGCAATGCTGGCAAGGCCAGATGTCTTCCATATAGTAATTGGAAGGGACTTTTCCCCAATGACAAATGTAAGCTTATATTATAAGCAAAGATGGCGGTGGATTGGAGGATACTCCATTCAGCGGGGTGATCTTCTTCAAGCTTGTGAAGAATGTTCACCAAGGTTCTGTTGACCCGTTCAAACATCACATTGGATTCATGGTGGTATGGAGTAGTTAAAACCCCACGGATCACCATTAATTCATTTATCTTTGGAAATAAATGCAACATAAAATTTGTTTTGTTGTCCATGAGAATAACTGTGTACAGCCATGTCACTGTATGATGCACTCCATAATGAACTTAGCGGTGGTTACAACCCCTAGATCTCAGATCGCTCTTGCTTCTACCCACCTTGTAAAGTGGTCTATTGCTACTAGTATATACTTAGAGCAATTCTCACCAGTTGTCAGAGGTCTCAACATATCAATGAAAACAGTGTGCTACGCAAAACGTGGCTTAACCAACTATTAGGTAGATTTCTTATGTAAAGGTTTCTCCACTTGACACTGGTGACAACAAGCAATCGTCTTAAGCACGTCATAGTGTATGCTTTCATAATAGTAACACGGTCACAAAAACTCCACCATTTTTCACAACCCTCCATGACCTACTGCCTTGTGCACATCCAGAATAATTGCTGACCTGGCTAAGGTTTTGGGAAATTATGTGACATTTATTTTAACTTTCTTATATAGTTCCCTATTTCACAATGTGGTGTCACATCTAAGCCCATCTAGTGCTTTTATCATATGCGGCGACTCATCACAGTATTTACCATCTTCATTTTTTGTACATTATATCTACCAGATCTGCCATAGTGGCGACCATATGTATTTTCAAGAGACAGTCCATGCTCTTATTTTTCACCCCTGGCCAGTGTACAATCTCAAAGTCATAAACTTGGAGCTTTAGTGCCCATCTCTTAAGCTGTCCTTCAGGTTCCCAAAGATTCTGCAACCAACGCAAGGATGCATGATCCATCACCACCTTGAATTTTACCCCGTGGAGGTATTTCTGAAACTGTTTATATGCATATATCACCGCTATGCACTCCTGATCAGTCATGGTGTAATACTGTTCATAGCAATTTAAACTTCTACTACAAAACACGATGGGATTCTCCACACTGTCATCATCCCTTTGGGATAATACTACCCCTACAGCGGAAAGAGAAGCGTTCATTTTTACTTTAAATTTCTTTTCAAAGTTATAGGTATTGCAGAACTGGCGCGCTAACCAACGCAGTCCATAAGATGCCAAAATTGTCTTGACAACGTTCAGTCCAGTCAAAAGTGGTCTTTTCTTTTAATAGCTAAAGAGAGGAGCCCCAATACAGCTGAAATTAGGAATGAACCGCAGTTATAACTAACCATCCCCCAAAAAACCTGTATATCACGCTTATTACCTGGCAGGGTCATCTTTTATATATCTTCTACTTTCACCAGCTGAGGTTGAGTCCTTTTGAGTCTACCATAAACCAAATTTTCCAATTGCTCCTTGAAAAAATGGCGCTTTTAAGGTTTGATTTTTATGTTAGCTTGGCAAGTCAGCTGAACACTTGTCCTAAGTGGTTTAGATGCTCTATGAACATCTGCAAGAACACATTGATATTTTTAAGGTAAACTAGAACGCAGGACAGCTTCAGATCACCTAAGATGGTGTCCCTAGACCGCTGGAACGTAGCTGGGGCGTTGCACAACCCTTGGGGAATACATGTAGGCTGGAACAACCCCCTCAAGGTGATTATGACGCATTTCTCCAATTCTGCCACAGGCAACTCCGATTTGCCAGTACTCCTTTTCAAGTCCATATCAGAGAAATAGTTGGCACAGTCAAGACGTTCTAGAGCGTCACTAATTTGTAAAAGCAGATATGAATTTTTTTTGTACTATTAAGCTTTTGGTATTCAATTACTACCCGGTTAGTGCCATCCTTCTTCTTTTTTTAGAACTAGTGGTGCCCAACCCAAAAGGGGGAGCCACCACGCATCTTTATTCGCAAATGGGCCAAACAAAGGGATTATTAGAAACAAAAAAGAAATTCCTGATATGACACTTCAGCTAAAAGCCTAGGAAACCATATCAGAAGTAGAGGATGCTTTAGAGAAACTTTTTGACTGGCGCCTGCTTTAGCTGATGGACCATGGCGGACAACATTGGGGTGGGATCATCAGCAACATGAGGCATAAGAAGATATGATTGGGGGTTTTCTTCGTTGATGAGGCTGGTCCCCCCACGAGACTTAGCGCTCCACCTGGCGCACGTCAACCCTTCTCGCCCCCATCCTCTCGCCCTCCCTCACTCTGCTATTCGCTATTGCCTCAGAGTGGACTATGGGCGTTTGTTCCCATATGCCAATAAGGCAATTATTGACCTAGCCACTACAGCCTTTGCGCCAGCTGGCTTTATAGACTTCCGCCCTTTTAAGGGCTACTTTGACGTTGGGTTCCAATATGAGGAGGATGCTGAAGCGGCAGCACAAACTCCTCTGATTTATAAAAAAAACCCCATTCCCACAACCTGTACTCGCCTCCCTTCAGACACCACGCTAGTGGTATCCTTTGCAAATCTCCCATCCCACCTTCCACCCCAGGTTTTGTATGACAAATTGGTCACAGGGGCTCATGGCTTATGGCACTCAGCCCAAATTAATCTTTGCCATTCCATCTGGTGCAGAACGCCTTTCTGCTCCTCGTGCAACAGCCACCATCATACCACACCACCCTACCATAGCCCAACAAATCCCACCCCGCGCTAGTGTGGCTGCAGCACCTGATCATTTCTTTTGGGCTCAGGTCAATAATGGTAGGCAGATTTGTTCCCTCTGCTTTGGCCTCAACCATGCAAAAAGAGCATGCCCTAAGGCCAAATCCGCTGATGCAGCTTCTGAGCCCCCTCTGGAGGTTCAGTATGGGGCGCTTTGCTGCCCCCTCCCACCCTCCAATCTCGTTCAGTGGGCCCACATGGAAAATCAGCCCCACCCAAAACCTCCATCCTCACTCTCCCACCTAAATCTACGCCAGCCAATCAGAGCGATGCTTGGACCAACATTCGCACCCAAGCAGCTGCCCATTCTCCCAATCCTACCCACTCAAATTTAAACGCCACTATTCCAGTGAACCAAAATCCATGGGATCTATTGGCTGAAACTGACGAATCAGGTAACATCCTCATTAGTAAGCATACAGGTCAACCTCTCTGCCATGGCAATTATGGTCAGGCAGAATTTTTCCTTCCCAACTTTGATGAAACCCCTACCCCTCGCCATTTTGCTCCTCTACCCAATACAGCCCCCTTCCAAAGTGACCACCAGCTCGCCTTAGCTGCGGTGGCCTCTCTTCATTGCCCAAAACTACGCACCGCGGTGGCCCAGTCAGTGGCTCAGCTCCAGCATGGCCTGCCCACCATCTTCTTCCCCCCTGACTTCCCTGAATCTCCCTGCAGTGACATCTCAAAACTATTTGATGATGCTGAAATCGCTGTTATGAATGTCGCAACGCTTGCTTCATTCAACCCCTCAGCCAAAATCACCCGCCACAGTATCTCCCTTTTCACCCCACTTCCTGAAGCCCGCAAAGAAGCTGAAGTTCTCCTCGCAGCTTTTGTTGAAACACTTTCCCATCATTATCTTTATGCAGAAGTGGGAAAACTCCTACTACGCTGACCTCAGCCCCCACTATGCAGATGCCCCAACGCCCTGGCTCTCTGCTTTGATCCAGTACTGTAACCAACACCCCTTGATTGAGGTGGGTCTTTCTGAAAACCAACCCCCGACCCCTCCTCACCCTCTGCCATGGTGGGTTAAGCAGTTTCTGCTTCCCACCTGGCTAGTAGTTTGTTTTGCCGTTTTGAGTGTTGTGATTGGTAATGTCCATTTTCTGGTCGGCGTACCTCAATAAATCGTTGATGAGGCTTGCAGTGTCCAATGACTCAACATATTGAACAATTTGATGCTCATCAAAAGTGATGTGAGCAGGCACACAAGTGAATGGTTTTATGCGCTGGCAGGTTTCAGGATAATTGGGGTCAAAAAGAGAAGTTTTTGCTGCATCGATGCAAGCATGCCTTGCACCAAAAGCAAGCTCCTCAATTTCATACTTCGCATCTTCCTCAAAACCATGGGGAAAATTAGGGATAGTAATACCCTCTACAAGGGCTCCATCGCCCCATGAAGTTGTGTCATCTTTCCTCTTAATAATTAGCATTGGCAACACATAGGGACTCTTTGATAGCTCTAACATTCCCTGTTCAAACAATTTATATATCCCATCTGCAACGACTTCTTCTGCAGCTTTTGAGTGGCGGATAGGCTGTGATCAATTGGGCAGGTAATCTCCTGTGTCCACCCAATGCACAACTCTGCATGCGCATCCCAAATTTTGGTCATCAGATGCAAAAATTTCATGGTATTTTTCAAAAAGGACCATTGCTCAATTTTTCTGTTCCTCTAATAGCCCAGCTAAGGCCTCACGTGGAACCACTGTCATTAAACTGAATGGGGTTTTTACAGGTAAGCTGAAGTTTACCCAAGAACCAAAGTCATTGAATATAGTGAACCTCATCAATAGGAGTCAGATGAAGCTAAGCCACCACATGATGCCTTTAGATTGTCATAGTCTCCTTCTATAAGTTCACAGTAACACCTTCACACCCTCATGCCCTGGTAACAGTAGCCCAGGAGCCACATGCAGTTCAAGCCACGATTGTTGGTAGGTCCCCATAATTTCACCATATAGCCCTTTGGAGTTTCTATTTTTGAGCTCTGTTCCTACTATGACCTGGTGCCCAAAAATGATACTTAGTGTTTGCCATCTGTAAAGGAATTTCATTATACTCATAGATCTGGTTAGGAAGAGCTCTGATCCTCCAATACATCTGCTGATACCAGAAAATAATCACGCCATTGCTATATGCAATATTAATTTGACTGTATCAGATGGGGTCCTTTGGGACTCTGCTGGAGGTAAAATATATGGGGATCTGTTGTCCCAGAATCTCAAATGTTTCTTCTGCCATATTGACCACTGCCCTGAATTGTCGCATTGATGCAGCCTCAATCAACATTTTATAATTATTACTAGTCAAAATGATAGCTAGGGCGGATGCAACGCCTGACCCAAACCTCAGAGGCAATGCGCTGTATGCGCCCTCTGACACAGTGCTATGTGCCCAGCGGTCCTATACACTACTTGTTGTTCCACATTAGTCTTCAGCAGAGCTTAGCCACTATCTTGGTGGATATTATATTGACTGGGGCACCAGTATCTATAATATCTCATATTTTTGTATTTTTTATAAAAATATCACAGTAGGTGCACTCCTATAAGAAGAACCATTGGTATTTATTACATGAACATCTAGGGGTTTTTTGCTATTAAGAAAAGTGATAATGCCAGTGCCAACGTTAAGTTACTCTTGAGCCATTTATTCTACTGAAATCGCAATGTTCTCACCCTCTAGTGCAGCAACGTCTGTTGAAAGTCTAACTTCGCCCATGACGTTACACTCATGAATTTGACAGGCATATAGTTTCTTACATCTAATCAAAATTCCATACCTGTATTCTTCTTGCCTCCCTCTCAGGTTGAACCTGAGACGTCGTTAAGGGCTTGTTGGTATAATAAATTGTTGTTATGATTACTGAGACCAATTCAAAGTGACTCATTAGAATTATCAGGAATATAGATTTATATCAGAAGAGGTAGAACATCTCGTCTCTACTCCACTCAAACTTTTCCCGGTTCATCCAGGGCTGGTGGTATGGAATGAACATGCAATTTGACAGGGCAGCTAGCCGCGTAATGCCCTCGTTGGCCACATGATAAACAAGCACGATATATATGGCTCACATCTCTGCGCTACCTTAAAGGTTTAGTTCAAAAGTTAACTGAGGTGTTGTAATTTTGTTGAGGATAAGCTGGGTGACTATAATGAGGATAAAAAGGACCCACCAAAATGTTAAGTGACAAGGGGAGGATACCCAAGTGGTAGAGTAGGGACCTCTACCGCTGCCTCCCCGAGTTTGATTCTGGTACTGGAACTTTGGGTAGGGGACAATTATGACTGTGTTGGCGTTGCGCACCAATGCCCTGAACTGAGATAGCAAATAGCAAAGGCGGTCCATGGAGTTCCTTGCCTATCATACACCACGCATGGAGGTTTTCCAGATTTTATCCTCCTTTCCCATTCATTTGATTTCCTTAATTGGTGCGGTATTGTCCCAGGTCAGCCCACCTACAATAAATTATAGAAAATGTTAAGTGGCTGAGTATTATCCAATGGATTATAACTGAACCTTTGTTGTCCATTTCCAAAAGGGGATTTGGTAGCAGTTGCAGAGGCTTTTCATTCCAAGTTGGGAGCAATAAAAGTGATAAATAGTTGGTGTAAATAGTTGACAATTTGCAATATTGCCGCATCTTCTTTCAGAACGGGGACCATAGCATTATAAATCTCCTGATATGGCTTAACAGCTGCTGTCATAGCGATGCCCACATCCTTGTAAGTTAAAATATCTGCTCCCACCAACACGTGGGCCTCAGACATAAAATGCTCAGAAAACTCCATCAAGAATTTATTCTGATGAAATTTTATTTTTAGAAAATATGCCTTGTGCTGCGCCATCTTTGCCACACCCCCAAACATACAGAGCATGGTTTCCTTTAAAACCTGATATGTTATGGTGCTACTTTTTTGGCAACATATAACTTGATCAGCGCTCTTGACATCTAAATTTCTAAATTTTAACTGAGGTGGGCCGACCTGGGGATGATACCACACCAATTTAGGGGAAATTGAATGAATGAAAAAGGAGGATAAAATCCGAAAAACCTCCATGCGCGGCGTATGTTAGGCCAGGAACTCCATGGACTGCCTTTTCTATTCGCTATCTTGGTTTGGGGCATTGATGCATAACGCCAACACAGTCATAGTCGTCCCCTACTCAAAGTTCCTGTACCAGAATTGAACTCGGGGAGGCAGTGGTAGAGGTCCCTATTCTACCACTGGGGTATCCTCCCCTCGCTCTTGACATCTAGAGTGGATAAAAACAGTTTAGCCTTACGCCATTTTGATGCTCCTTCCATGGCAAATTCAAATATTTTAAAGTAGCCATGCATGATCCCATCTTGATTAGAAGGCGGCAACTATTCAACCCATAAAGACTCGCCCTGCTTTGGGCTTCTGGTTTGGGGAGCAGACAATTGAGGTTCAGATTGACCAAAGGGAACATCCCCTTGTGGGCCTTAATAGGGCCGCTTGGATGGTTGAAAATCTGCTGTAAGCGACTGAAAAGAGGCTGTATCATTAAGAGTGATTGCTGCGACAAGAGGGGGTGCTCACAGACTGAACTATAGTCTATTGCCAGAGTCACCGCTGCCCTCACTCTACTTCCTTCACCAGTCTGTGCAGCGAAAAGTTCTTCTACAATCTGCTCCACCTTGACCAAGTTGCAGTGACACACACCATCTCTCACTTCCTGTTGGAGCTCCTCAATATCTTTCTGTAATTTTTAGTGGAGGTCTCACTCTTTATAAAATTTACACTCCATTTCCTAAAGCCATACAAGGAGATCCTCTAACGTTCCCTGCATTCTCATGTTCTGCCTTACAGTTTTGTAAGCCTGTCAGTTCACCTCATCCACTTGACTGATCAAAGTGGCTTATTTCTGCACTAGCTCCTCATTAGACCGTCAGAGATTACTCAAGTTCACTCGCATATTATCATACTCCACTGTCTCAGAAAATGGAAGAGTAATGGCTCAACCTCAAGCCACTTGGCTAAATCTCTCCAGCTGGTTGATCCAGCTTAGCAATTGGCCATATTCTGGGGTTGCCAAGAAAGAGAGCTAGCCAAGTTGTTGGCAGCGCTTTGATCACTCCACTCAGCTTAAAATTGGGATACTTCAATTGCCACTGAGTGGGAGTGATCAAACACCTGTCACACCAACAGGGTAACCCAGTCCCTTGTCTGAGACACTGCTGTGTCAATACCTTCCACTCATTCGTTCATTTCTAAAATAAACCGCTCAGTGTTACTTCCAAGCGTCATGACATCCCATATCCATTTCCCTAGAAGACCATGCTGATCTAATAAATCTCCTATGAGATTGGTAGTTCATGGTTCAAGTGCATCTAATTGATCTAGGCGATTACAGATGTCCATGAATGACCGTCCACTTAAACTAGCGCCCACTGTACTTCTGAAAAGGAGTGGTTTAGGCGTTTAAGCAAGAGGTGAGTGTTATTCTGTTGCACTTGAATGGAATGCATAACATTGCCAATTTCAATATTATGTCAGTTTGATAAATGTAAAAGTTGTCAAATTATAGGCTTAACATATTCAATCAAGTATTCATTGACCCCATGGGAGCTGAGCTGGCGAGACAACACTGTTGTGGTAGCATCAAGGTATGACATACATGGCGTACATTCTTCTTGGTTACGTTGATTATAGAACAGACACATGGTATGGTCTCTCAAATATTCTTTGTAAAGGTGGTAACCCCATAAGAGTTGTTCCATGATACCTCACAGTTGTGGGGGTTACGTTTGTGGATATTCCCTGTTGGATTGACTCTAATGTGGGGCAAGATGCTAGCTGCAAGTTCATCATGTTTTCATTGTCTTCTGGTTCCATCTCCATAAATAGTGCTGGTTCCTTCTTGATTGTTTTTATTGGCTTGCTATGATACCTGTCGTGGAACCCTATTAGGCCCTGACATATGTAGTGGAGGCTCATCATGATGCCCTAGTTGCTGTTGTGCTACAGTTGGCCATTGGCCTTCTGTAATGAGCACCACTGTTAACTTTTGGAGTTATTGGTTAAATCTCCTAAGCTGGTTGCACAGGTTTAGAACAACTGAGCAACAGATAGATGGTATGAAGATTTCCAATTCTTAATGTAGATAAAAATAGTAGACCACTTCTGTTAAAACCTTCCTTTCTTCTTCCATCTGGACCGTTAATTTTCTTCTCACTAAAGACCTCCTCTTTTCCGTTTTCCTGCTCATTTCTTATCCTTCATTATTATTGGTTGGTTTCAACCCTTCAGCTTAGTTAATCCCTATTTTCTACAATTTAGAGGTTTTGCCTCTATTGACTCGCTTTGAATTGACATAATTTGCTACTCATATCCTGAGGCACACTTCAACTAAATAAATACAGTTCGCCAAATCTATATATGACTTATCACCCAGTCATACTAATTTTTGATAGGAAGAATTATAAACAGGCTCATTATCAAACAGGTCAGGGATGTCAATTTCCTGGAGGTTATCTGGTGGAACTGGTCAACTTGCAGATCTAGATTGTTCCTCATCTAGACTGCAGGGGTTTTTCTAACTCCTTATTAACATCATTTACTTTAACCTGGACAAGTTTCCCTTGGTCCTTTGTTTTCTTAATCCAGCACTGAGAAGCATAATAACTTATATATTCCACATCTAGCACAAGTATTTATTTTGAGGAAGGTCAACCAGGGGACAAGCACTTCTGATATAGTGGGTATAAACTAATTAACTGTGAAAAATAAAATCACCCCAGAGGGTTTGAAGTCTCTCTTGTTGTCTCTAGGGCCACCAAGTTTAGGACGGTATGGGGGTTTAAGCTGGCTTATTCTTGGATGCAGCATGAATGAAGGAAAGAATCAATCTTTAGGAACCATTTGGGGAACCATGTATTGATTGTTCTTCTGTAACGTGGGGTCATGTTTCAAACAACCATGCTTGAAAATGTTCCAATATATGGTAGTGGAAACGATTGATGGCTTCTTGGATTGTAGGCGTTGCTCCTGTAAATGATTCCAGTACTATTGTATGGATCGTCCATAGTGCTATTGCTACTATTAATGCCTGGAGGGATTGGTGGATAGGTGACTCCATGTTTAGAGCGAACATGTTCCTAGGTAGACGGAATGGTTGTCCATTTTCTTGGCGGAATAGGCGCATGACCTCTTTCCATATAGCCACTGATGTTGTACATTGTTCTTAACGATGTATTAGGCTTCCATACTGACCACATATTATAAATGAGGAATGGGCTGCATTTGACCGTTCTGCTGTGCGGTATACTCTCCTCATGCATCTCCACACATGTGCTCTTATACTGGGTTGAAGTAGTGAGTGATGTGTATATCTCCAAAATCTTCTTTGGGTCTCCAGGTTGTATGGTATATCCATATGATTCAGGTAATCAATCCTGGCTATGGTATTTGAATTCTGCATTTATATTATCTGTGACTATCTGGCGATTAATTTCCTGTCTGTGAGTTAGTCTTGGGCGTCCTCTGTGACTGATCTAACCACTTATGTGGATCTTTCATTCTGCTCTTCTCATGGCTATAAGTATTTATTTGAAATGTGCAGGAGTGCCATGTGGTCCTGCAGCTGTAGGATGAGACGCTAGATATTTTATTAATGTGTTTGGGTAATCTTGGTTTCTTAATTGGAGTGCTAGTGTAAAGTTATATCTTGATGTTCTGGCCCAATGCATATCTGGAAAATTTGGGCTAGCCATCTGATCTATCCAGGATCCTAGTAAATGGGTCGCTTGCTCTACATAATTAGTAAGCCCCATACCTCTATTCCTTCTAGAGCCAAATAGGGTTTTGAGGCGTACAGGGGGGTTGTGGTTGGACCAGAGCCATCCTTATAATAGGGCGTGAATTGTGTTGAAGAAGGACGGTGAGAAAGTGATTGCGTGGGCCGTGAACCATATGATTGATAGAATCATAGAGTTGGCTACCATGACCCTTCCTGTTAGACCTGTTTGATGTACATGTAAGGAGGCAATGCGTATTTTTATCTTATCCAGAAGTTGATTTTCCATCATGGAGTTGGCGTAACCTCCTGCTTCCAACCATACCCCCAAGTGACGGACAGGTCCAGCTGCCAGCTTGGTAGTGAAGGGGAGTTTCAATGGGGTTATTGCTGATTTTCGCCTCCTATATCTGGTGAGGAGCCTTGATGTTGTATTCGTTTGTTGTCCCTGGGTAGATGGCATCCAATGGGTCTGATATTTCCCCAGGATTATGATTTCCGTTTTCAGTGTTAAGTGATGTGTTGCTTATGGCTGAATATTCTTGTATTATCTTCTCAATTTTGCAAGAATTCTGGTTGTTGGATATTCCCATCAAAAAGTTGTCAGTGAAGGCCATCATTTTGACTGGTGGTTGCCCTTGACATTGATTACATTGAGAAGTGTATTTGTATTCCAAATTAGGGGATCCAAACTAAAATTGTATAGTAGAGGGCTTAGTGGGTCCCCTTGTTTGAGTCCTCTCTGTGGAAAAACTGGGTTTATAAAGAAGCTTTCTCCACGCACAGACATGGTGGCTGAATCTGTGAACAACATCAACCAGTTATAAATTTATTTGGGATTGTAAATTTTTGAAGGCAGGCCCTGAGATAGGTCCAGTTCACCCTGTCGTATGCCTTCTGTTGGTCTAAAAAGACTAGCGCTCCAGAGGTTTTGGACTGGCAGACATTTGCAACTGTGTGAATATTGTCCCATATGGATCTTCTTGGAAAAAATCCATATTGTGATGGGGATATCACTTCAGTTGCAATTTCTCTAGTCATTTGGCCATAAGTTTTGTGAATAGTTTGGTATCTGTGTTGGTTAGGGAGATTGGGCGCCAATTGGATAGGTTTAGTCTGTCTCCTTTTTTAGTAAAGTGACAGTGTAAGCTTCTTTGCCTCCAGGTAGGAGGCATGTTTCCATAGTACACTTGTTCATGGAAGCTAAAAGAATATCAGAAATTTTAGTAAAATATTATGTAAAATTCATAGGGAATCCCATCAGGTCCAGGGCATTCCTCTCTTGGTGCACCACATACTACTTCCCATAGCTCCTCGCATGATGTTAGGTTAATTAAATTGTTATTTTGAGCTGCGGTGTCAATATGTGCACTTGTGAGGAAATTTCAATTTTTTCTGGTTCAACCAGTTCAGATTTATATAAATTTGTATAAAACCTGTATACTTCAGTCACGACTTCTTCAGGTATTTCTGCTATATATTTGTCCATTCATCAGATCTGTGTGCAAACTATCATATTTTTTTGGGTGTGAAATCATTGGAAAAAATATCTTGAGAAATTTTCTCCATATTTTATCTTTTTTGTTCTATATTGGACCCCAACTCAAAGTTGGTGTTCACATATCAGGGTGTTTAGCCAAGCAGAAACCTCTACCCATTTGCGTCCTCATCCAGGGCTGTACCCTGTGCATGGAACATTGTTTTCCAGGTGATTGATTTCTGTCAAAGTGTGCTTGGAAATGGCTGAAGCTTCCCTGTATCTTCTAGACGTTATGTGTTTAATCTGTTGGGTTGTTGATTTTGAAATTTTCTTAGGTGGTTAATGGGTCTGAACAAAAAGGTGTTTGAAAATCCCGTGTTGAGAATATTTTCTCTATCCAGGATTAAATTCTGAGTCAGCTAAACTTTCTGTACGTATTCTGCACCATCTGGGTGCTTGGGTAGTTGTTTCTGCTGGTGTGTAAGACACTGAAACTAGCCAGTGGTCAGAAAATTTTATTTTTGTAGTTTTGAATTTATGAATTTGGTGACAGAAAATTAATGGTGCAAGTATTAGGTCTATCCATGACATAGAGATAAGTGCACCTTTGAGTACATATGGTTATTTCATGTTCTGTAGTAGGGGTAACCTTTTAGGTATTGGATCATATAATCCTAGGGTGGCCTTTAGCACGCGAAGTTCCACTTGCCCTTGTGATATCTCCGTTGTATATGGCCATTGGTCAGTATCTGGGTTAATTTAGCAGTTTATGTCTTCCATGACAAAAGTGTTTGATGGAAGATGGAGTTTTGTTTGAGCTGTTAAAAACTCTCGTTGGTCTGGTGCACAGTTCATTGCATACACACTGGCTTTTGTGTGCACTTCTTTGTGCCATGAGAAGGTAATGGCTAGTACGCGGCTGTCTAGGAATAAATTTTTTATTAATAAATTTTAAAGTTTTGGTTTGTGCATACTATAACTCCACAGTGTTGCAACCAAAAGATATTGTTGGGAGGAGCATGTTTTCCCATGCCTCCTCCTTTCCCTGTGGACGGTGGGCTTCCTGCACCACCAGGATATCCACAGGTGGGTTTTGCAGGAGACTCAACTTCTTGGCCCAGGACGTTAACATCTAGCGCAAGTAAGCACAAATTATTGTTAAACCATTTTAGTCATTTGGTATTTTTCCTTAATTATTAGAAAAATTATTTTTCAGTTATGGCTCTTTGCTAAATTTGTGTTAAAAGCTGGTTGAGGTTTAAATATAAATTTGGTGCATCAAAAAGTTGAGGCCAATACTTTCAGGTATTCCACCATTTAGTAGGTGGTAGATTTTTAGTCAACGTTGAACCATAGTTTAGTGTAAATTTCAATTAGTTCATAGTGCTTTTTTCATCACAATGTGAGCATCAAAATCTCTCATAGCATTAGCTCTTGTAAAGATTTGTGCCTCTTAATAGAAACTATCATAAACCTCTTTTCACAGTTTTTTTAGTACTAGATGGCTCTTTTCACAGTTTCATCTTTCCAAAATTGTATTCCCACGTTTTATTGCTTTGGCTAGCCATTTGTTAGGTGCTACCAAATTCCTTCAAAACCACATCTTTGTCTCATTATACAACCAGTTCTCCCTATAAACATTGGGTTCATACCAAATCTTGGTAACCAGTATTTAAGCAATTGATCACCGTTACAGCTTTTGGGTGATAAACCACATGAACATAGTCATTCCTAGTAATCTGAAGAATTCTGGGAATTATTATGATGGAACTTTGTGAAATTCTGGGGTTGTCCAAACTCTTCAGTGCCCACAGGCTCAATTGCAAGATGCGCAGTGTGGACAGCCATACTAGCACTAGTTAGAGTGTTATCTGAAATCATTACTATAATGGCGGCAAAAGCACTTGACATATTTTGGGTGGGCTGAGTGCTCTCCACATTACTTTCTTCTTCATATAAATCATGATCACCAATACAGTTCCCACCTGAACACAAGTACAATTATGTTTTTCCATCTCTTGTACTTGTTTCAGGAAGTGGCTATGCTTCTCCCATAATAAATGATTTCTTCCAGCTTCTGCTTCAAGTGAATTAGAACATTAGCAGGTCCTTAACAACTTTAGTGTGTTTTTGCTATATTTTAAAATATTTGATTAATTTATTATTGACTTTTGTGACAAGGTTGGTTTCTTCTTCCATCTTGTCAATTTGTTCCTCCACTTTGGTTAGATTGGCCTTAGCTGCAATTATTAGGGTGTTTTAGTTAACGCTCTCCAACTCATCCATAAAAGCTTTATTTCACCCTGAATGGAGAACATGGTGTTGTACTTCAGCAAGACTCAAATACCCCCTTTAGTGAGCAAAGAATGTAAACTATATTGATAAAGTTTACTGCACAAGTTTGGACATTTTGCAAGAATAAAGAGGACACTAGTTGTATGGAGACAACTAGTAAGTAGAGTTTTCTTTATTAGTGGCTTCAACCCCACTCAAGTATACTCTTACTAAGGCTTGAGAAATCAACTATGGAATTTATGCCCATTAACTTTTTACTTTAGAATTAATATATAATAAATATCTAACAGATGAATTATTGACTTTAATATAAAAGACTACGTGGTTTTATAGTGCAAAAGTTGCACAACTTTTCAGCTGTCTCACTGAGGATAAATTAATAGCCTCCACAAACTTTAACCCTTAGATTAACTTCTAAACATAGCAGGTTCCATCGCCTTAGTCAATCCCCTGTAGGGCAACCTTTACAGTTTGGAGGCCATCTATTAGTGTTAAGAATCAAACACTAATTTTTTTAGGGGCTTTGTTGCGTAATTATCTTAAAACTACTTCCAGAAAAAGAATTAAAAACGCTTTGGTAGCTTCAGAAAAACGACTCTAATTATTTGTCACCTCAGCCTGAATGATTCACAGTAGTAATCATAATATAATCTATCTAGTCGTCATCAAATTATCTATTAATATAGTTGGGGATGATCCCTTTAAAAAATTAATCATAATTAACCATTGGAGTTACATCCTTTGGTGAATTGTGAGTAATCCTTTAGTTATTAATTATCACTAAACAATAGACTTTAATTAAAAATCTTTGGAAAGCTTGTTTTATAAGCTGTAAATGATGTACCAAATTAGGATAAATTAGATCTTAATATATAGTAAGATGGATAATGTGGTCTATTATAAAAATTTAAATATAGTGTCAGTGTTGCAGTGACAAATTAATTTTTAGATTAATTTAAAAATAAAAATAGAGAGGAAAAATTTGTCAACCATTATTGACAAGAGCTTAAAAAATGAACTGGAAGTGCAGTGATGTGCACCTACAGGAGGATCTGTTGGGTGATGCTGGAAAATGGGATGATGGTGGCAATATCCTGAGAGCTGAAAATCACTCAGCATGAAAGGGAACAGTGATGTAGAGTTAAAGATAAAACCATAGGTGGAAAGCTCTGATACTAACTCATTATATAAAACCTGGGTTGGAGATGCAAAGGGAGATTTTCAAATGACATCACCACTGTGTTGTCAATGAGAAGGCAAGTATGGGTAGGGAATATGATTGTGTTTACAGAGTAAAGAAATTTCCATAGCTTCAGCAGTATCCTCCTCAGTTGGGAAACCTATGTCAAAATAGCATTATAAGTGTGGAAGTCAATAAAGCCTGATGGTGCAAAGGCAGTGGTGGCAATTTCAATAATAAACTTGTTGGCATACAGGAATAGTCAAATGTAGTTGACAGACAGGAAAAACAAATGTTGAATTGATTAATGGTACATGAGGACAAGCCAGGTAAAGCCTTAAGTCCTTAAAAGGTACAAAGAAACTAGAAGTATTTGTTGGACTTTTTTATCCCATCTGTATTAATTTTTTTAAGGTAGAAAATGCTAGGTGGTGAAGCTCTGATGCATATACTGGAGAATAAGGTGTTGGAGTTGAGGACATTTATGGTGAATGGTTGGCAATATAAGGTGGTAAAATTTAATTTTGTATGGAAAATTTCTTGAAAAGTTTGGTCAAGTGGAAAGAAAAAATATATGATATTAATAATTTTATTTTAAAATGATTACAAGCTTTTACATATTGGCAAAGGCTAAAGAGTATGTATATTTCTTATGGCTGGACTTTAAAACTTTCTATAAGAATTCATTTAATGTTATGCTGTAATATCATCATTATATATTGTCATTTAACTTTTAAAAGATAGATGACAGAAATAGTTAGAGTACTTAAGCAATTGGATAAATTTGCTTAGATTATAACTACAAATGACAGCAGTCAGATGGCTGATAACAGAAATGGATTTAAAAAAATCTCAAATTGATGTAAAATTATGCAACTTTAAGTTAAAGGTGATTTAAAAACCATGATATATATTAATCACCATATATATGTATCTAAGCATGTTTTTCCACAACTTCTCTAAAACTACTGTACCTATTTCAACCAACCATGGCACAAAAATTCTATAAAAATCATGTATAAGATGCATAAAACTAAGGGTGGTTAGCTGAGAAGGTAAACCTGCTTTCACCCTAAGTTCAGGTTTTGAGTTTGAAACCTATACTGGCTAGAAAATTCTCAGTGTGGTATATTTGTCCCAAGGTTGACCCACCCTAAATAATTAAGATGCATAAAACTGTATAATTGTAATAAGGATTGGTATGATATCTCATTTTAGAGATTTGGTGCTGTTCAATTGATACAATAGCTTAATGGTTTTGTCAAGCAGTTTGTAAATTTAATGATCTTATTTCATTATATTTTAAATTTCAAATTTGGGTAGAGCTCATGAGTTCTGATTTGCTGTTTTGTAATTTGCCAAACTGAGCATTGGGTTATTAGCAGGGTCCCACGCTTCTGGTTGGTCCCATGCATGTTTCCAAATGGGTTAAGAATTCAGTAAAATTGAGTGAGATAGTAATTCTGCTGCTCTATTAATATTTTTTTATCCTGAGTTCCGCTGATTCTCCTAAAAATCTTTTAGAACCCAAAATATTTCTAAAAATGGGTATAGAAAATATTTAAATTTTAAATTTATTGCGGGAAGGCTGACCATGGGACGGACACTTCCGAATATGACTCAGACGAGACAAAACTCAGTACCAGGTGAGGCACCCCAGAGAAGCGATGCTATCTCTTGTTGCCAGCGGGAACGCCACTTATGGGAAGGGGAGGGAACGTGTGTAGGGGGCGTAGCCACTATTGAGCACGTGTGGAGGAAGGGGTCTGATTTGATGAACCAGACTGGGAACCAGGAGGAGACCAGCTGCCGGTGACATGGTGGGAGATATCCAAATATCCACGCTTGAAAGTGATCCACCAAATGAGACCAGAATCTGTGGACAGCTTCAGGGAGGGTGGGGATGGATCCGGCGATGGCATCCAAGACAATCGTGTGGATAGTCCACATGGCGATTGCAACCACCAGAGCACGAAGGGAGGGTGGGAGGGGGAGGCCATTGATGAAGCAAACATATCTCTTGACAGACTGAAGGGATGTGTTTGATCCTGGCCTAGCAGACGTTGGACTTCGCGCCATATTACTTTAGAGGTGGGGCACTTCTCCAGGCGGTGAAACAGCGTTCCATACTGGCCACACATGACACAGGATGAGTGTAAAGCATTAGAGCGCTCAGCTGTATGATACACCCGCCTCAGGCAGCGCCACACATGGGAACGGACTTGAGGCTGCAACAGAGGATGGTGTGCGTATTTCCAGATAGTCTTTTGGGTCTCAGTGGAATAAGGGATGTCCATCATGTCCAGGTAGTCCACCCTGGATAGGACTTGGGGTCGAATGGGGATCACGCCATCATGGATGGGTAGCCCCTGTACCTCTTGTGTGAACTGAGGAGAGGGGCGGCCTCTTTGGTTGTATGTCCACTAATACGAATTCTCCACTCTGCGCTTTGCATGGAGAGTAGGATTCGTTTGTAGTGGGTTTTTGTCCCGTGAGGACCTGTGGCTGATGTGTGTGATGCAAGGTATTTCATCAGGGAGTGGGGGTTTGATGGGTTGTTGAGGCCCAAGGCTTGGGAGAAGTTGGAGCGGGCTGCGCGGGACCAGTGTTGGGATGGGAGTGTAGGAGCAGTGACGGCCGCAATCCAGGTGCCTAGGATCTTGGCGGCATGAGCTTTGAAGTCAAGTAGGCCCATGCCACCATGATGATGAGGGCCAAACATGACCTCTAGCCGTACTGGTGGAGGGCGGCCTGACCAAAGCCAACCTTGTAGCAAAGCATACAGGGATTTGAAGAAGCTTGGGGAGAAGGGGATGGCGTGGGCTCCAAACCAGACTTTGGATAGGAGCATAGAGTTGGCAAGAACAACCCTGCCAGTGAGGGTAGTAGGGTGGGCTCTGAGAGAGGCGATTCGCTTCGTCACGTTGTCCAGTATATGGCCCTCCATTACTGCTGACGCGTATCCTCCTGCCTCCAACCACACGCCCAGATGGCGTACCGGTCCTATGGTAGGTCGCGGCACAAAGGGGAGCACCAGTGGAGCGGTGTGTTTTGAGTTAGTAAGGCGTGGACTTGGGCGAGCAGCTGGGCTGGGTTGGGAACTACTTGCTGGGGCCTAGCAGTTCTGAAACTGACCAAGGAGGATGATTTCAGTTTTGGAGGCGTTCAGTGCCGCGTTGCTTACCCGGGAATATTCCTGGATGAGGGCTATAAGCGCGCGTGCATCTTTATTATTAGACACCCCCACCACGCAATCATCTGCAAATGCCATCATCTTGACTGGGGTTTGGCCTGGCACATGGACCCCAGTGAGTTGGGCATTCACATATTGCAGTAGTGGGTTAAGGCTGAAGTTGTATAAGAGTGGGCTCAGGGGTCCCCTTGTCGCAGGCCCCTTTGAGGATGGACTACATCCGTTAGGAAACCTGGGCCGCGCACAGCCATTGTTGCAGATTCCGTGAGCAGCATCACCCAGTTAATGAAGTGAGGAGGTAGGCGGAATTGATGGAGGCAGGCCCTAAGGTATTCCCAGTTTACTCTATCATAGGCCTTTTGTTGGTCCAAGAATACAAGTGCCCCAGAGGCTGTGGACTGACACACATTAGCCACAGAGTGCACGTTATCCCAAATCGACCTTCTGGGGATGAAACCAAATTGTTCTGGAGAGATGGTGGCAGATGCTACAGTCCCTAAACGGTTAGCCATGATTTTTGTTAAAATTTTGGTGTCTGTGTTTGTTAGAGAAATGGGGCGCCAGTTGGCTAAGTCTAGCCTATCCCCTTTCTTGAAGAGTGTGACTGTAAAAGCCTCATGTCCTCCTGGTAGGAGGCGTTTCCAACAGGCTTTGGTTGAGTGAGGCTAGCAGCAATGGGGATATGTATTTAAAATATTTTTTGTAGAACTCATATGGAATGCCATCTGGGCCTGGGCATTTTCAGTTTGGTGCACCGCGAATGGTAGTCCATAATTCGTTCGGAGTAATTAAATTCATGATTTCTGGGTATCGGAAAATGGTGCGGATATGAGCTCTGTCAAGAAATTCTGCCATTTTGGCCAGCTGAATTGGTTCAGCTCGGTATAACTCGGAGTAATATCTTTGCATTTCGATTGCCACTTCGGCCAGTGTGTCCACGATAGAATTATCCGATCTTCACACCTGTGTGCAGGCCACGCTCTGGCATGGTGTAAAAAATTTTTTGAAGAAGTATGTGGTGCACTTGTCGCCTTTAGTGATGCGTGTGGCCCTGTATTGGACACAAACCCGATGTTTGTGTTGCCTTTCAAGTGCGTTGAGGTGTGCTGCTGCCTCCACCCACTTCTGGCCCCATGCAGGGCTATATCCTGAGGCTGGAATGTTGGACTCCAAGTGGGCCAATTCCACCAGCGTGCGCGATATAACCGCCGATGTGGCTCGTGAGCGTCTGGATGAGAGATGGCGATAGTGGTGGATGGTGTCTTTTTTGAAAGTTGCCCATGTGGAAATGGGGTCCACGCAAAACGGTGCAACAAACAATTTTGCCAAAGTTGCCTCTTCCACCCATGTAGAAAATCCTGGCAACGCAAGCTCTGGGGGCAGATTTTGCACCAATGTGGGGCCTTTGCAACTGTGACAGGTAAGTGGTATGTTATTGAGACCAGTCGGTGGTCGGAGAATTCCATTTTTGTTGTTTTGAAGTGGGAGATGTGGGGTTGGAATTTCGCCGGCGCTAGAATAAGGTCAATGCGGGTCATGGACCTTAATTGGCCATTGTGGATGTGGGGATGCGTCATGTTTTTGAGCAGTGGGGCATGTCATGGCAGCACATCCATTAACCCAAGGGTGGCTTTTAGAACGCGTAGTTCTATATGACTCTGTGGGGTGTGGGGTGAGGGCGGCCACCAGTCCATTGGTGAGGTTAGCCAACAGTTCATGTTGCCAATTAGGAAAGAATTGGGGGGTAGCGGGAGGGATTTGACCAACGAGAAAAAATTCCCGACGCTCTTGTGCACCATTTGGGGCGTAAATGTTGACAATTGTGTGTGCAATATCAGCCCAAGAGAAGGTGACAACGAGCACTCAGTCATTTAGGAATGTTTCTGAAGATGTAAATTTGAAAAAATTGTTTTTCCGAATTAGCACCCCACAGTGCTTCGACCAAAAGGATAGGGATGGTAGGAGCATTGTTTTCCAAGTATCCTCAGAACCTTGTGGACAGTGGGTTTCCTGGATGGCCAGGATATCCACGGGTAAATTATTTTGTAAAAAACTCAGTTTCCTAGCCCGGGACGGGGAGGCCTTGAGTCTGGCAATATTCAGCGTCCCTAGAGTGAAGGTTTCCCCCATTGCACCTTAGGTGTGAGGGGTGGGCCCCCTGGCCCACCAGCCTCTTCCAGGTCCCCACGGGCTTTCACAGCAGTGCGGGTATTAGCAGCAATGCTATCAGGGTTTTTGTTAATTTTTTATGAAAGAGTCGCGTTGGCTTTGGCCTTCGCTTTTTGTTTTCCCAACGTCAGATGAATTTTTTGCGGTGCAGATAAGTTCGGTGCACCGTCGAGTGGGACAAAAATTTTTTTGGTTGGGATAGGTCCCAAGTCAGTTTCAACTGGGGCTTGGGTGCAGCGATTGGGTGAGATCAAATCTCCCATCGGATCCTCAGATTGAGTGGCCCGTTCAGCTTGGGCCTCCCAATCTGATTGGGTGATGGATTCCCGAGTTGCTTCCACCGCGAAGGTCTCCATGTCCTCCTGGTGTTGTGAGTGTGGGATGGTGGTGGTGACCTTGGCTGCTTCCTTGGCCGCAGTCCTATGGGCCTTCTTGGCCTTCTTCTGCTCCTGAGGGGAAATGGGCTTTACCAATAGGTAGCAGCCTTGTGCTCCCCACGGGAAGGCCTCTTTGGTGCTTGCGGTTGGTTCATAGTGCGCCTCTCCACTGGCCATGGCCGCCGAGGGGTGCTCTTGGAATGTAACGCCCTCTTTTTTAATGGGGCACGCGTGTGCCTTATGGCTGAACATGTCACAGTGGGTGCAAATGGGGGGCGCGCTGTCCACGGTTACCCGGAATGGGTGGGTGGTGTGCCCTGCGATGTCAATAAAGGTGGAGTGCAGGATCTGGGTTAGGTCCTTTGTGATCTTCTCAGATGGGGTCAGAACTGCGATGGCTTTGCCGGTGCACAGGTGTGGCATCAGCGTGAAACATTGCATTTCGAAAGATTGTATTTCGCCATATATGGCGAGACCATCTTTCAGGTGTTGCTCCAAAATGTCACGTTTTACCATAGTAGGCAAAAAGTCAAACGTGAGGAAAATTTGGTTCAATTTTGTCCATCTGGTGCATTTAGTTTTGACGACCCATTGCCCTTTGGGGAGGTTGACCACTACGCGCACCACTGCAGCCTCGTCTGCTGCTATTTTGCTTTCAAAACCTAGGTCCAGCTAACCGCACAACATGGAGTGAGGTACAACATACACCGCGGTCGGGAAAATTTTGTGTACATCTTCACAAAATTTTTCCCATAGGGCCATTTTTTGGATGTCCAGATACACACGGACTCCGAATTCCACCGATGAAAGTGGCTGGGAATGTGGCGTATTGATGTACTGGTTGCATTGTGCTTGCCACGCAAGTATCTCTGGGGAAATTGTGACCACCGGTTTTTTTAAATTTTTCTATTCCGCCGGATTCTCCGGGGCATTTTTGAACGTTAGAGGCCGCGGGCCTTCCGCCTGCTCCTCTTGCTTTGCTTGCCCAACTGCTCCCAGACATGGGCGCAGACTAATCCCCTCTATGAGATTATCAAACTGGATTTAGTCTTGAATTGAATGGGTTGCAAAAGTGTTTGCAACGAGAAAGAAAAAGGGTATAGAAAATATTGATAGTACTATAATAAAGTACTAGATTATAGAGCTTAAATTTTGGTTGAGCTCATTTATTCCAGTTCAAGAAGTCTTTTTCTCTAGCGTTTATTTTTTAAACACTCAGGATGACTGATGATGACCACCAGATCAATAATCCAGAGAGCCCTGATAGTTATGCTACACCATAGGCCACTCATTGAAAAATCCAGCAGAATTCACTAGTTTATTGATAAAATGGTGATCTTCTCAGGGAGCCTGTTAATGCCTTCCAGAACCATACCGCAACCCTGTCATTGATGAGGCTTTACACCAGGCAGACCCTATAAAAATCAAAAATAGTCTATTATATGAATGGTTAGAAGCCTATAATTCCTGGGGCAAAGACTATAATGTGAGTGATTGCTAATGACTCTGCAAGGTGCCCAGCCTTCTAACAGGTGCAGTGAGGAGGTGGAACAGTGTTAAACTCCCATTTAACATCTGGGATAAATGGTAGGAGCGCGCCACGCCTATCATGGTCCCATGACATAATTGAGGGCACAGATTGCAAGGATAAAGCTGCACGTCAGGAGGCCAAAAAGGTTAAGTTGGCTTGCCTCTCTGACACAAACATACCCTGTACAAACGCTTGGTACAGGTGGATTTGCCCAGGTTGGTCCTTGGAATATGTGTGATGCTCATCCTGGCATTACAGACAGGGCGTTAAAGCGCACCAGCTACTTTTTCAATCCTGACAGTTCATTGTGGTTGCTTGAGGAACAGGGTTTTGAAACCCATTAGAATTTTAAACACTAAATTGGGTCAAGTCCAGTTACAATCTATAACTCAAGTTTGGTCAATTAATAAATTACAGGACCCTGACCAATGGTAGCATGAGCCTATTGGTTTTCTTAGGATTAGCACCACTTCCACCAATCAATGACTTGTCCCCATTGTTTAAGTATGTTTCCATGAGACCAGCTTTCCTCATTAGTTGACTTCCTAATAATAAATTCCCCATTAGTTTACGTTTTTTAAAGATGGCTCCTTAGGCAAACCTGTGCACAGACCTCTTCAAGAAAATCTCTAAAAACGTTGACCGTTTTATTTTAACATAATTATTTACCATATCTGGTGCACCACTGGGCCGCCATGGTCCCCTCCAGATTGAAGCACCCAAGCACTCCAGCACATACCTTTTCTTGGTTATGGACTCCCTTTTGGTGTCCAACCAAGATTTGTTTTATAATTGCTATCAATTACTATATACCTTGTTGTACACCCTTTCCATGGGTCCCTTTGGCTCTGGCACCCTCCGCGATGCTCTGTTTACAATCTTACTAATGATTAGTTCCCTGGCGGTGTGGCTGTGCATCCCACACCATTTCACAGAAATGAGAGAGTTACAGACACTCTCTTGACAACACCAAGTTCCAGGTTTCAACCACACAACTTTATGAGAAGTTCTGCGGCATGTGTCTCAAGCACTATGATGATACTAACCATTTTCTAGAATATGTTGAAAATCTAATTGAACAATGGCATCTGTCTGGCCCTCAATGCTGTTATTATATGGACCAACAACTAATGGAATAGTTTGTTAACACTAGCTAACTATTTTTATATACTGTCCTTGTTGCCCACCCTTTATATTCTAACCATGCCATTGAAGTCTACCGCCAATATGCTCACCTAGCCATCTGTCATCCAAAAAATCAATTGGCAGAAATCCTGAGATAGGAGAGGAAGAATCTGAGAGTTTGGCCATCCCAAATCTCCAATAGATCAGCCCTCCCTCTGAGTTTATCAATAGATAAATACCATCTCAAAGCAAGTGTGACAACCCAGAAAGACTAGAAATCTCCTCCAGATAGAAGATTGCTGGTCCCGCTGGGTTATTGTGATTTGTAGTAACATGTCTGCTGCATTGAGTTATCTAGAAGGTGCACAAATTTCAAGTCAAACTCCATTAGCTCATACTGCCAGCATACTCATCATATGCTTGGGCAAGGATTGTTTGACAGAAAACTCACTGCCAAGTTTTCAGTGAATACTGTGACCAACCAGTTCACAAATAATACTAATATTTCCAAAAAGCAAAAACTATCTCCAGGATGCGTGGCAGCTCCCTCTTTTAGTTTGGGCACCACTAGTGCTAAAAAACTACCGCTAGAACCTCTTTACCATATGTCAAGTAGTTTTTCTCTATTAAGGAAAATTATCAGAAATAAATTTGACAGTTAGGTATTTATTTCCTTGTAACTGTGTGAGATGGCCCCAATGGCTGAAACAATGGCATCTGTGAACACCAGGTAATCTTCTTCAAAGTTGGGAAAAATCATGACAAGAGCTTGAACTAATGCATATCTTAGGCTGACAAAACTCTTGTAGGTAGTGTTAGTGAAGTCCTAAGGGTTCTTTCTTCTGAAATTAGAACATTGGCAGCTATCTTACTGAAGTTTGGAACAAAGGACAGATAATAGTTGAAATTTCCCAAGAAACTCTGGGGTTCAGCTGCATTTTTTGGGATGGTTTATATAGAAATGGCTTCTACCTTAGGGGTTGATGTGTTTTCCTTTTGGTAAGATAATGTATCTTAGTAGATTCAGCTCTCTAGTGCAGAGTATCAGCTTAGACTTAAAAATTCAAAGTTTTGCTTCCTTAACTCAATTGAGTACTTTTTAAGGGTCCTGCAGGTGTTTTTGTAAATTAGCAGAAAAGACAGTAATATCATCAAGGTAGACAGTGAAATGCCAATTTGTAAATTTAAGGAATAATTCATCCATACCATTTTGGAATGTTCTAGGAACTCAGTAAGTTCAAAAGGCATCTGAAAATATTCAAATTGATCCAAATTTAGTGACAAATGCAATTTCTAAAACTAACTTCTTCTTTTATTGCTAGTTGGTAGTACCTAGAGATTAATATTGGTAAATATTGGGCACCTCCCATGGCATTAAAAGATTTCTGCGTTTAGTGGTATTGGGTATGCATTTTTTTAGTTAAAGAGTTTAATGAAATGTAATCAATGCACAACTGGAGTTTTCCGTTTTTGGGGGACAAATACAACAGGTAATGCCCACAGCAATTGGGAGGGATGGATGAGGCCACTGGCCAGCTCTTTTTTGATATCTCCTAAATAAATTTTCTTGGCCTTGAGGCAGGTGGTAAGGTTATCTTTCAATGGAGGAAGAACATATTCTTAAAATGTTATTTACTACCAAATTTGGACAATTTAAAATATACTCAAAGGCCTTTTGGACTTACTAGGGCTCCTAGATTATTCCAAAAGGTTATGGATAATTTATTCCATGGATTGACAAATTGGTGTGTCACTTTCTACCTTGATGATATTACTGTCTTTTCCACTAATTTTCAACAACACCTGAAGGATCTAGGAGAAGTACTCCATCAGATTAAGGAAGGAAACCTCAGCATGATTGAGTCTAAGCTGATACTTTTCATAAAAGAGATGAAGCTTTTGGGACACATTACCTCACCAAAAGGAAAACACACCAATCCCTCTAAGAAGGAAGTCATTTCTACATAGCCCATACAAACAATGCAGCTAAACTCCTGAGTTTTCCAGTAACTGTCAACTAATATTAGGCCTTTATCACAAACTTCAGTAAGGTAGCTGCCCATTGCATCAACTCCAGAAGAGGAGAACTCCTTGGGACTTCACTAATGCTGCCTAACAGAGTTTTGTCAGCCTAAGATATGCATTAGTTCAAGCTCTTATCCTGATCTCCCCAACTATGAAGAAGAATTTAAGGTGTTCATGGATACCAGTGATTCAGCTTCTGTGGCCATGCTTACACAGTTACAAGTAAATAAGCACCTACCTTTCAAATTCATTTCAAAGAAATTTTCCCTGGTGGAGTACAACTGCTTAACATATGAGAAAGATGTTCTGTCTGTGGTGTTCACTTTCATAAATTTTGGTATTATTTGTTAGACTGGTGGGTCACAGTATCTACTGAAAGCTTGTTGGTAAATTTTCTGTCAAACAATCTTATCCCAAACAGATGTCAAGTATGCTGGTGGTATAAGCTGATGGAGTTTGACTTGAAATTTGTGCACCTTCCTGGATGGCTCAATAAAGTAGCAGAGGTTTTGTTGTAAATTTACAACAACCCAGAAGGACAAGCAATCTTCCATAAGGGTGATATTGACCTTGATAAGGAGCTCTTACATATATGGGAGTTACTGGAATATTTGATGTACAATTGATATCCAGGATATACCTTCATTTAAAAATGTTGTATATAAACTTCCAATCTTTAAAGGTCACCTGTTGTACACACTAAAATTTAGTGGCCCAGGTAGTTATAAGAAATCAATTTGTGCAGCAGGTAAAAGAGGCACATGATGATGCCAGATATCTTGAAGCACAAGCTACCTGGTTAAGACTCTTCACCATATACTGGTAGCCAAATACCTACATTAAAGTCAGTATCTATGTAGCCATATACCATGCCTGCCAAGTCTTCACTAAGCTTCCATGCGCCCAGAACCTCAGAATCCTATAGTGATGCCTGAATTATTTGAGATGTGGGGTTTCAAATTTATGGACTTTAAGAGTCACAACTGATGGATCAAAGTATATCTTAGTAGCTACCAAATGTTTCTGCCATTGGCCCATTGTCAAAGCAGTTACTGAGCTGATGCAGCTACCACAGCCCAGTTCCTATACTAAGAGATATTTACTATCTATGTACTACCCTACCTTATCCTGACTGACTGGGGACTACATTTCAATAATAAGCTAATCAAGGGAATGATAGCCCAGGTATGCACCCAGCACTCTATGACAACAGCATACAACCCTCAGTGTAATAGCCTAACTGAAAAAAATGAATTTAACACCAATACACACCCTAAAATAGTATGTCACTTACAATCCTGACTAATGGTTTAAAAACTTACCTACCATCCTCTGCATGTACCAAACTAAAATCCATGGTACTATCAAGTATATGCCATATGAATCGCTGTTTGAAATAAAATTATAGCCTAATACCTTAGCTAAGTAACTCAGCAACTATTTCATATCAACTTGCCATCTAAAATAGTCTGACATGGAGAAACTGATCTAAAATCATGAATACCAAATGATGGCCAACTATGACAACTGTCTCAAAACCCTCTAAGTTTTTATAGTAGGAGACCTAGTCCTCCTATATCAAAATAAACTTATGAACTCATTTTTTAATAAAACTTACCCATATTTTGAAGGGCTTTTTGGAGTATCAAAGTACTCACTATGGAAACTGCAACCTAGAAACCTTTGATAGGATACTATACCAGTCAATCATTAACAGCAACCATCTCAAACTATACCAGTATAAAAATAAATAGGGGGAGAGTTGAGAAGGTTAACAGTTCACCAATAACCAGTGAAACAGTAATTCTGATGCTCTATGAATATTTATTTTTATCCTGAGCCATCAATTCACTTAGAATATTTGAGGCTCCAAAATATTTCTAAAAATAGGTAAAAAACCCTTTGTTAGTATCACAATAAATTATCAGTTTATAGGATTTAAGTTTTGGTTAAGTTTATTTTATTTTAATTTTTTAAGAACTCCTTTTCTCTGGGCATTTCTATTCATAACCACTTAGGTTAACTGATGACCACCAGATCAATGATTCAGAGAACCCTGATAATTACACTACATCACTATTCACTCCTCAAGATTCCATCAGAATCCACTAGTTCCTCAACAATGTCAATTAGTTAGGTGGTACATTATCTTGATTCCAGTATCAATATATAATGGTAGATGCTCAGTTTTATCACAATTTCTGCACTCTGATTGGCTAGAAACTCTAAATCAAAGGCACAATTTTTAACTCTAATTTTTTTGGGGAAAAGAACCTCCTTTAAAAAAAGCTCTAAAAAGTATGAAATAATTGAGAAATTATGAATCCTTAATAAAACCTTTTTGAAGTTGTCACCATATTTTGAACTGACTTATAATAGCCATTTATAATATAATGCTCAGCACTGTATATTCTAAGTTGCTTATACTTTACACTTGGACTTAACCCAATATTAGCTTTAGTTTGTATTTTTGAGCAAAATTCTATAAGTCAGGTTGGAAGATGGCACCAACTTCAAAAAGGGTTTATTAAGGATTCATAATTTCTCAATTCAATACTTTTTAGAGCTTTTTTAAGGAGTTTCTTTCTTTTCAATTTTTTTTAAAAAAGGTCTTTTTTCTCAAAAAAAACTTTACCCCCAGTTCTTTTCCCCCCAAAAAATTAGTGCTTTTTAAAAGTGGCTCTTTTTCCTACTTTTATTAAACATTACTATCTCTATATATCCTTCTTGACCCCTTACTATTTCTCTATAAAAATAAAACTCATTGTATATATTTTATACATAGTATCTTATAAACAAATATACTTATAATTCATTTTATCAAATTTAGTTGATTTTATTGGACAAATTATACTAAATTTACTGATCACCATCTACAATAATTCATTTTATTAAATATAGGTGATTTTATTGGTCAATGTATGCTGAATTTACTGATCGCCATCTACAGTAATTCATTTTATTAGATTTGGTTGCTTTTATTAGTCAATCTATGGTAAATTTATTGATCGCTATCTACAACAATTCATTTTATTAAATTTAGTTGATTTTATTGGTCAAATTATGCAAAAACGATAGCCATCTATAATGATTTAAGCTCGTCCCGCTATGATCTCATACTGCCTGGATTTTGAACTTACCCCCCAGCCTTAGGGCATATATCAAATTAAAAGTTACTTCGAAGCTATCGCTTCACCGATGC
Source organism: Massospora cicadina (assembly GCA_022478985.1). Classification (NCBI taxonomy): domain Eukaryota; kingdom Fungi; phylum Entomophthoromycota; class Entomophthoromycetes; order Entomophthorales; family Entomophthoraceae; genus Massospora; species Massospora cicadina. The sequence continues at coordinate 114,504 of JAKSZP010002810.1, read as the reverse complement.
CGGAATTAAGTTTATCCGGAATTGTATTAGTCCCACAATTATCCATCGCTTCCGAGTCCTTTTTGGTATACCTACTAAATTAATGGTCAGATACTTGACCAATACTTACAAAAATAAAATGGAACCTAAGTTGGAGCATCCTCTTTTTTTGAAGAAGATGATCATCCAAATTAGTCCTGTAGTTTCAGAGTTATGCGCGAACAAACAGAAAAAACATACATACAGGTCAAATTGAGAACCTTCTCCTTTTTCAAAGTCGGTTAAAAATAGATGTGGATTTGTAAATCGATTAACTCGTGGCAATAGGACTAAATCAATTAAATTATTAATTTTAATCATAATTTGAGGATTCTGATTTGCATACTCTTGAACGATCGGTGATAGAATTAAATGAATCGACATTAATTAGATTGGGTACGTTCTGATCCGCTTTGTTTGATAACTCATTGATTAAGTCATCGTGGTTAGAACGTCGATCTCCAATTGGTAGATTCTTCAATCTAATTAGTCCGCCAATCCATGTGTTTTAAAGTTACGTGACAAAATGCAACGATGACATTACAACTTGACGGCAAATAAAAATGTTACAGAAAGCTAAAACAACGTTCGGCCGTAAGACATATTTCTTGCTTTTGAACTTTTTACCATAAGATAAGTTTTAAATCTTTTTGAACACATCCCCAGCTATATAGGACATATATCATACATATACCTCGAATAACATCTATATAAAAATAATTGTTCGTTTAATTTGATAGGCTCAATCACTTTAGATATGAGGTTGATGGTTAATTATCTTTTAGTTGTTTTGATTGGTTCAATTGCATATTAGACTTACCGATAGCCATCTACAATACTTCAAACTCGTCACATTATAACATCACATAACTACCCGAATTTCGAATGAATCTCCAGCCATAGGATATATTCATGTTAAAAGGGGTCAATATTGAAACATCTCTGCGGCTAAGAACTGGCAATGATGGTTTTAAATAGATAATTCGGATTGCTCCATCACTTAGTTCGATCAAAACTTGGAATATTATTTGATATCTCACTAACAACCATGGTGGTGTGATCCACCACCATTATGTTTGACGGCTAAATAATAAAGCTTTGGTTTATAAATATTTATGGCAATCCTTCATAACTTAGATAAAATAAAGCTTTAATATGATTGGCTATGATAATCATCAGATGTACTGAGATGCAAGCTTTCCCTAAAAGGTGTACCGATTAGTGCTAAAGCAAGTTGAATATGCATTGACCAAAAGCGCATTCACGTTTGAAACCAAAATTTTAAGCGCATTAAGTTAATGGTCATTAGTGAGGTGTTTTAATCCATTAGAAAGCTTATCTCGCCAATCTACCCAATAAGGTTCTTTCACATCAATGGATAAAGTGCAGATACCCTGACTTACGCGCTTTTTCGATCCACGTATCGCGAATCCTGGGGTGTCGCTGTTGCCTTGCCCGTCATTATTTAAATCATTACCAATGCCCATACTAAAATTAAAGTACGTTCGAAACGTGAGATCTCAATTGTTCTTTTTAGGATACGAATCATTAAAAGTTTCTGATGTGCTTAAACTCTATAAGCTCCTCAATCTGTTGCAGATGATTATCAGACCCGAGTAATTGCAATAATGTATGAAGATAAGCCTCATTCCAATAATTGCATAATTATGTTCACCCAATTTCAATTCTAATTTGTAATCTATTTAAGGTTTCTTTGAAAAAGATCTCTAAGCTCTCTTTAAACTTTATCTCAGGAGAGTGGCAAACTTATTAACATTGGTATCCTTATCTTATATATGGCACCCTTGATTGTAGATACCTTTGCACCTCGTAATTCCCACTCCGCTTCTTTATGCTTATCCTCCCTAGCAGCCAAGGAGAAGCTCTTTACTATAATTGGCAACAGAGCCTATGATATCACCGATTTTGTTCAGGAGCATCCCGGCGGTGCCGTCATCCTGACCCAACTGGGCATCGACGCAACTGGTAATTGTACCCATTTCTTCCTAACTTGGCTAGAGGCATTTCATTGTTTTCATACTGCATCTACCCAGGAGATTCTTACTGACTATTATGACGACGAGTTAACTAAAAAGCTTTGCCTCGCTGATCCTAAGCAAAACGGTATGCTTTGCTACTCGTATTTAAGCTCAGTCCAGTTTAGAATCGCCATTTCTAAAAGATGTGCGTGCTCTCAGAGATGAAGCTATTAAAGAAGGCCTCTTTCAGTCAAGCTTGCCTTTCTATCTATTTATTGGCCTCAGCAACCTGTGCATATTTGGCCTTTCTCTAACCATACTCTATAACTTTGGTGACCATTTCTTTGGAGTCCTGGCCTCAGGTATGATATTGGGCCTCTTTTTTCAACAGTGCGGGTGGCACGCCCATGAATATTTACACCATCAAGTATTCCAAAACCGCATCTTGAATAACTGGGTGGGTGGGTATTTCTTTGGTGCCATATGTCAAGGGTTCTCCCCTCTATGGTGAGTCGCTCTTTTATCTAATACTGATACCTCAGGTGGAAGGATAAGCACAACACTCATCACGCTGCACCTAACGTATATACCCGTGACCCGGATATCGATACCCACCCTTTCCTTGCCTGGTCTGAAAACGCTCTGGAGTTGTACGCTGAGCTCAATGACCAGGAGCTTGGAACTCAGCTTAAAAGTTCATGCTGCACAATCAGCCTGTTATCTTCTTTCCTCTCCTCGCAGTTGCTAGACTTTCTTGGTGCATTTATAGCATGTGGTTTGCTCTTACCAACGGACAGTTGGGGGATCCTCAGAAGTTGTATGTCCCGGTTAGCCCTATCGAGCCTGCTTGCCTCTTCATCCACTGGATAATATACTCTTGGATAGCCGTTGCTCTACCGGGTTCCTGGCCACTCACTCTACTGTTTGTGTTTGTTTCGCAAGTGACTTGTGGTGTTCTGCTGGCTTCGGTTTTCACTCTAAACCACAATGGCATGCGTGTGCTGACTTCTGAGGAGGCATCCAAAATGGACTTTTATACTCTCCAATGTGAAACCGGGCGTGATGTCTACCCATCATATTTCATGACCTGGTTCTGCGGCGGCCTCAATTATCAAATTGAGCATCACGTAATTACTAATCAATTTCTTGTGCTGAGCTAGATTTTAGATGTTTCCTACGCTACCCCGCCATAGCTTTTCAAGGTGACCTCCCGTGTGCGTGAGCTATGCAAGAAGCATGGCGTTACATACCATTGCACTGGATTTTACGGGGACTAAGGAGGTTCTCGATCGTCTAGACCGGGTGGCTAAAACTATAGAGAAGGGCTTTGATAATGCCTCCCATCAAGATTAATAGATTGTGGTTTAATGCAGGTATAGAAATGAATGGCATTTAAAAGAACCTGTTAGGCTACTGCCTACACTCACATTCTCATACATTTCATCCTTCTAAATTTTCTTATATCATTTTAGCTTTTAATTCCTTTGTTAGTATCTCGAGATTGGCTATTTACTAACTTAAATTGGGCAAAGGGGTTGTGTTGTTTTGTAACGAGTGTACGTTACTACTTTTAAGTGAGCTAAATGTAAAGAATACAATTTGTATGTTTTAACTGATAGTACCGGCTTAATTTGGATTTCCTTTTGAACGTGGGTTATACCCTCACTACTAACATGAAATGTTTTAGAATGATGTTGGAGCGGAAAGTGATTATTTAAGCGGTTTAAGCATGCCCTAAGTTTTACTCGCTGAGACCTTCATCTTACATATTCACCCCTGATTTAAATGATTTGGTATGATAATCTTACCATTTGGATGATAACTTTCAGCTTTAGAGTTCTCAATTACACCCTCTGTTGCAAAATGACAAGGGTAAATAGAAGTTACCCTAAATCGATATTTCATTGTATCCGGGTTGAAATCCCCAATGATATCTGACAGCCCAGCTCTGAATTTGATGCCAAAGAATGTAAAATGTTACAATTGAGTTCCTGATACCTCCACTTTTATCAAAGGTTTATTAAAAAATATCAATAACAGCCATAATAACGTTTATCGCAGTAAAATGGCATAGGCTGTACTTTTGATACGGCACAATTTTAAGCTGTAGGGGAAGGATTTAATCGAAAGGATGTTTATAAAAATGTGTTTAAATGTTTATTATACTATGCAACTATTTTATTGGGGTTTCAACAAAAGCTAGATTTTTTTTCTCTCATAAATTTTTCCTTGATCTTATAATAATAAGCATCCACGTTGTTGATGAGCCCGATTTTTTGATATAGTAAAGAAAATTGCCTATGCAACTTAGATCCCACTTAATAAACTTGATACTTTACTTGAGTGAGGATAGTTTTGAGAAATATAGTTTACAAGCAAAAAAAGGCTTTCTAAAACCTGGAACCAGATAAGTATTTCGGTAATGACATTCCTTGTAGTAATATAGGATCATCTTTAATCTAAACATGGCCACTAATTGTACCCCGCTGTCAGGATTCGCCCTAGTCAGGGTAGAACTTTGTCTAGGTGGGATACAAGCTGCCTTGTATATATTAACAGTTACTTTATGGAAGGCTGTTATGCTAATAAAAATTTCTATGTCAGATATATTAGCCATTAACCTCTACTTTCTTCAGCTATAATATAAGAAATTGAGAAAAAATTTAGTCTAAACTGCAGTAAAGGTTTAGATAATCCAGTTCTCTGCTTTGTAATATTAGTCTGATCCTTGAGTTTTTACAGGTATCACCAGATCGTTACATATGTTTGACTTTAGATTCTAAACGCTACAGCCAATATTTTGGCCCCATCTTCAGCCTTTTGTACAGTACCCACCATTTATCAGAGGAATTGATTTTTACACCATACATCAAACTCTTGTTTAAATAATCATGCTCTGTATATTTTAAGCAAACCTATATGCCTGTGCTATTCAGCGCTCTGCTCTAGCTGCTATTGATACTTGAGGCACTTCTTCACCACCTGCCAATAAAAGCTAAATGGCAATGATCCTAAGTTTTGCTATCCGCAAAGCTCAAACTATATTTTCCCTGCACTACCTGGAGAATTACCTTAAACCAATCAAGATATAAGATAAATGTGTCCATCATTAGCCAGTAAAATCAGTCATTTATACTTGTTACATTATACCATCTATAGTGTGAGGTCTCCTTATGCACTACTTACACAGGTTATTGTTGGCAGTTAACTCTAGCTCTACCATATAGCACAACTATACGGTAGAGTTCGCAGTCCTTAGTATAGGTAAGACTACGCTAAAGATCCTCATGAATAAATGAAAAAATTTGACAACAAAAGAAATTTTTATTTGGAATAGATGTATAATATTTATAGTCAAATCACTTCATTCAAGATTCATCTGAGCTCCTGTGATGAGTATCATTGATTATTGTAAAATGCAAATATGGGAGGAAGCTGATTTGAAGAAAGAGTTTAAATGGGAAGCCATGGGATTGGCTACAATGCAACCCAATTTAAGGAAAACTCTAATAATGGAATTGGAATTGCATTAGAACTTCAATTTATGAACAATGAATCAAGTTAACAATTATCTAACACTTCCCCTTGACTTGAGTTACCACTCAACTCCAATATGATGGTCATCTATTTCATGATAAGGTTGGAGAAACTCAACATGAATGCAATTCACTATTATCCCATCAATCAAGCTTCATATATGTATGCTTCAGCATCAGTCAAGTACAACATAAAGCCCTTTCTATAAATTAGATAACTTATGCATCCTACCAAATTCATAGGTATCACAGTAAACTGACCTAATCTCTAACTGCAAAGTTAACCACTGATCCTATGTAAATTATCTATTTTTTTATGATTAATTTTCCTAGTCAGAGATGCCTATAAGTTTTGGTCTAAGTTCTATTTAGGTCTTTCACCAGTCAGTTAAAGTACTCAGATGGTCAAATTTCATCCTCATTGATAATAATTGAATATATCAAAGTCAGTAGCTCAGGTTGTCAACTGTACAAAAAACTAGAAAGGGAAGTATCCTATACTGTTATGGTAACTGATATAAGCAAAAGCATTTGAATTCATATATATGGCCCATCGAGATGGATAAATGTTGGCAAACTTATGAAGAGCTTGAACTAAAGTATTGTTAGCATATTCCATCATCCTATTATCTTGAGATGATATGGGATGGTAAGAACTCTATGGATGCCCATTGGCTCATTTAGCTTTGAAAAAACTTGAGATTTGAAACTAGTGGCATTGACCATGAGTATAACTTTGTGCAACCATGCCGATGTATAATCTGTCTCATTATAAACTTTACAGTTGATATTGCCCCAAGATCTCTGATGGCCCAAGCTTTGACCCACTTAGTGAGATGATCAATTTGCTACTATGATGTATTTAAAGTTAAAACACTGGTTGGGAAGGGTCCTATAATATCTATGAACACTATGTACCAGGCTCAACTAGGCTTAACTAACCTGTAAGTAATTGTAGGCTTATAAGGCTGATGGGCTTGATATTCATGGCACTTCACTGACACATCATGCATATCAAATTTTAAGGAATCCTATTAATAATACTGTTGAATTAACTTTAAAGTCTTAAGTAGGCCCCCACGTACTGCTGTGCAATAAACTTGCATGATTATTTCTAGACAGGCTTAAGGTGAAAGTTATCATCTTTGGTCATTTACCACAATTTTGTACAGTTGCCATCCCAGATTTTAGTGTCCTCCATCATTCAATCCAAGGTATGGCAAATATCAGGATTTTTGTTAGCATAGTTCATCATCTTCATTTTTTGAAGTTTGTCTGCAAAGGAGGATAGTACTGATACAACTGGCAGCTGAAAAAGTCCATCAGCATTCTGGTGGGGTTTTCCAAAGAAATACAACACCTCTTAGTCATAGGCCTATATTTCAAGGCCCATTGTACTAAATGACCTTTGGGATCCTTAAGATTATATAGCCACTATAAGGAAGCATGGTCAGTTACAATCTAAAAATTAGTACCATGTATATAGACTAAAAATGTTTATAGAAATAAAGTAACGGCTAAACATTCCTTTTTGGTTATATTAAATTGAATTTTTGCTTGTCCAAAACATAACTTCAGAAAGCTACAGGATATTCTTCTCCATCATCTCCTATCTGAGAAAGTACAGCTCCTATAGATGTGAGAGATGCATCAGATTGGACTATAAGAAGCTGGACAAAGTTGGGGTGTCTCAGGATTTGGTTTCATTTAAAGCTTTATGTAGGCATGTAAAGGAGTCCTTGCATCCTTGAGACCATTAGAAGGTGATTTATCCTCAAAGCAGAGGTAATAGAGGCTCAGTGAGCTGTCTGAATCCTGGTATAATTGACAGTAGTATCTGACCATTACAAGGAATACTTGTATATCTCTCTTACTCTCAGGTTCTCTCACACAGTTGATGGCATTGAGTTTTTGAGGCTGTGGCTGTATTCTTTGAGTGTCAACTATATGATCTAGACCTACATCTGAGACTTGAAGAACTGGCATCTTCTAGGCTTTATATTTAAGTAAGCTTGGACTAACCTCCAAAAACCTCTTTCAGTCACAAGAAAATGTTGGGTGAACGTTTTTAAAATATATTTATATAGTTGAGGTAAACCAAAATGCAACTAATCTTTGAATTCACTATAATAATATCCATCATATGCTGAAAGGCGGCTGACACATTGCATAATCCTTTAGGACATTTGAGTTGGTTGGAACAATCACTGAGAGTTAATAGTTGTGGAATTTTTCTAGTCTTCATGAGGCAGGTCAATATTTCAATATCCTCTAATGAGATCTAGATTTTTAAAAAATTTGGCTTACCCTAGTTGGTCCAAGTTATCATCTATTTTCAGTAAAGAATAAGTTTTTTAGTTATTTTGAAATTCTATCAGAAGGGATGTAATCTGGCGAATATTTCAAAGTTTCCACCCACTGATACAATGGAGGGGTAGTATGATGATTGCCAATCCACAAACAAATATAATAAATTATGAGTTAGAAGCAATGAGCTTTAATAACTACACTTTTTATTATTATTTCAGAGTCAAACTATCTGTCATAGTTACATGACACAATTCAGGGTACTGATTGCAGGGATAAGACTGTGTGTGAAAAGGCCAAAAAGTTAAAGTTGGCAGGACTCTCTGATCTGAAGTATACCCTGGACCAAAGCTGAGTACAGGAAAGATATGCCCAAGTTGGTCCTATAAGTGCATGTGATGGTTGGCCCAGCATTACATTAGAGGCGATAAAATGCATCAGCTTTGTTATTGTCAGACATTCTCCTTCTCAACTTAAGAAAAAGAATGTTGGAGGTATTAGTGCTCCTGAATCTGCTACCATGATTGGCCCATCTCCTGCCCAATCATCAAATAATATTGTGGTTATTAATGATATTAGTACCAATGGTGAAAAGACCTTGGCGGATTCTCAGTGAATCCTAACTATCAGACAAATGCAGTTTATCACAAAAATTGACTTAAAAAGGTAATAACTAATAATAGGATTACTCTGACTTCTTGGCCAAATTCAGGGTGTTTGATACCACATGAGTCTGCCCACCACCAAGGTGAGAAGATTTTACCTGTCAATGATTGGGTGCAAATTAACCAATCATTTCCACTCAGATCTGAACCCTCCTGAGGTGAGAAGATTTACCCATCAATTATTGGGTACAAATTAACCAATCATTACCACCTGAGTCTGACCACCGCTGAGGTGTGAAGATTTTACCCACTGGTGATTGGATACAATTCATCAAATCATTACCACTCAGGTCAGTTTTGCCTCAAAATATTTATCCTCAATCTGTTAGTCTGAAAGCCTATATTTCCTAATCTAGATAACTCAGCTTTATATACTTTTGCCTTGAATACCCATGGTCTTGAAATCCAAACTAGTTTATATAGGAAAAACTAGTATCAAGAAAAGGACCTTTCTTGGTTTTGCTCCACTAAAAACAATAAAAAACATAAAAACTTTAACAAAGCGTTATTTTATACTTTTTTTAAAAAGTAAGATTCTCACTCTGAGAAAATATTTGTGGCATCCATCGGTGGATCCAACAGTTATTAATAATGATGGTTCCTTAAGGTTGCTTAGGGAACGGGTATATTGAAACTCATTCAATTTACAACATTGCCAAATCTGGGAGAATTCAGCTACAGTCAATAACTCAGATTCAGACTTATTCAAGCTTCAGTACCATAGCTGATGGTAGCATTCACTTATTGGTTCTTTTTAGCTTAGTACCACTCCTAAAGATGACGATTCTCTCCCTAGTGTTTATTAGTTATTCCTGAGATCAACCTTCTTTGTTGGTTGACTTGCCTTGATAAAACCCCTGTCACAAAATTGACCATTGGCTCTGCTAGTGTGCCAGGCCAACCAGTATGAAAACAGGTTGGCCCTTTGACATTTTGCCTTCATTGGCATACCAACCCCTACAAGTTCACATCCAACCAACCACCAACGACTTCACCTTAGCCCCAGGTACCCTTAGCGTGTGCCCCAGCGAGTCCTGCCCCCATCTTGGGTGGCTCAGGCACTCCCGTGCTGCCTCACCCTTGTGACCCTTCACCAACCCATCTGGGCATGCCCCAGTGAGTCCATCCCCCACCTTGGGCGGCTATGGCACTCCTGCGCTGCACCCCATAAGGTTAGCGGCCAGTCGGCATCCACCATTGGTGGCCAGCTGGCCAGGTTCCCGCCAGATCCTCATATGGAGGAGGCATGGGAGCTGAAAGCGCTGGCCACTCCAGGAGTGATCATCCACGCTACTGAGGATCTCCTATCCCATCTACTTCTAACCTAGCTGAAAAACTACTAACAACTAAAAGTAAATGGGCAAAAGAGAGATGTTTATTTGAAAGGGATGAATGACTATTTATATCTAGGCTACTGCGCCTCTGAAACCCCTCAGCCAACCAAGCCAGAACTCTATCAGATTGTCAATTCATTCATTTATTCATCATAGTGATTCCCTCCTAATCTGTCATCTTTACTGAATATTATATTAGGTCAATCTATCCTCAGCATGAGTTGCCAGTTGATCATATATAAATTAATACTTGATTATAATTTTTGAGCATCTTCATCATGAGTCACCAGTGCTCCAAATTATCAGCAGAGCCATATTTTGACGCTTGACAATGGATTAACCGGCTTTTCACCAGAAACTCTTACAACAATCCTCAAATTGGCAATTCAGCAACAAATGCAGATTCCACCAAACCTAAACTCAATTATCTAATATAACATTAAGTAGTATCAAACTAGGCAATTAGTCAGCAATCATGCCTGACTAACCGACACCCCTAATTTTGATACTATTGGAAGAATCCATCTAGTTAAAATCTTGATAACCCACATTAGTTTTACGTTTTTTTGTGAATGGTCTCTTGGGTGCACCTGTGCGCAGACCTCCTTGAGGATGTCTTCAACAACACAGTAAATAAATTTTACCAAAGTTAACAATGGAATCTGGTATACCTGGGCCATCCTGGTCCTCTCCAGATCAAGGCACCCAAGCACCCTGACACCAATCTTCACTTAATCATGGACTACTCCATGGGGTCCAACCAAGTTTTATCGTTTCTTTGTTATCTAGTTATTTATACAGTGTTGTATATCCTTTCGTTGGGGAATGTCTGCTCTGGCACCTTATGAGGTGCCATCTTCCCAGTTTTACTAGTGACCAGTTCCCTTGTAGTGTGGCTGAGCATCTTACACCACCTTTTAAGGAATAATAGAGTTACAGACACTCTTGATACTACCGTCACTACTAGGGATCTACATAAAATGTAGGATATACCACAGAATCACCTTACAGTCAACTACCAAAGGAGCTCTCCTTCTTAATCATAGTTGTCATTGTAATCATCCTCACTTCAGTTGCTAACCTTCATCCCAATAAAGCTGGTAGTCTCAAAAACTAATTCGCCTGGTCTATTTCTTGGCAGAATCATAAATATGCCACCGTATTTTCCATTTGCAAACCTCAGCATATGATCTTTCCTCAACTATCCTCAGCTTCAGTTGCCAGTAATTAATTCACCAACAATTAACTAATATATCATCAATCATTCTTAGTGTAAATTACCGTTGATCAAAATAACTAGATTTTCCATCAAGAATAGTTCCAAATATCTCAGATCTGACGGAATCCTCCAGAATCACTCTTTTACCACTATAACTTTAGCCTCAAAATTATGGGAGGAAACCATATGGTTAATTTTCTGACATTCCCCCTCAACCAGATGGTATTCCTCCTGCGCGGCACCTACATTTTGTTCTCCATCCTCCAGTTCATGGAGACCTCTCATACTTCTGGGAGCATAATGTTCCTCATTTAACCACTGACTCGTTTTTCCTTGACTGCTAATAAACTGCCTTACTAGATATATATGTCTCTTTATTTTTTCCCTTTCCTTCTTCTTAGTGTTTATATATACAAAGGAACTTAGCGTGCACATGGTTGATAATCCAACTGCCTGCTGGATCCTTAATCATGCAGGCATTGGCGCCCGTTTTCTCTACTATCTCAAAGAGTCCATTCATATTTTAGCTAACTTATTCTGCCATCTGAAACCGCGCTGATCATGAAACAGGACATCTTTTCTATTGTGAACTGTAGATCCTCTATGCCACTCTTGATTAAAAAGTGTGATCTCTGATCTTCTTAGCTAGGCTTGTTGAGTACATTTCAGTCTGAAGTTTGATTAGCGTTACTTCAAAGTCACCAAATAGCGTTGCAGATCTATTCCACTGGTATCCTCTACAAAGGATCTAGAGTATTTTAGGTAGGGCGGGGTGCCACCCATAAGGCAATTGAAAGGGACATTTACCAGTCGTTGAGTGATATTTATATTGTATGCAAAGACTGTGGTGGAAAGGAGGAATTCCAGTTTTAAGGTTATATCTTTAACAAGCTTCCTAAGTATATTGACTAAGTTTTATTGACCCACTCGTCAGTTCCATTGAACTTGGGATGGTAGGGGGTTATTAGAACCCCACGGATGGACATTAAATCATTTGGATTAGGGAGAACATGAAAGGTGAAGTTTTCATTTTTGTTAAGTATGATTTGAGGGCAACCATGCTGCTGGATGACGCAGTCCATTATGAATTTAGCAGCGGTGACCACCACCAAATCTTTTATTGCTTACGCCTCTACTGACTCCATCAAATATTCTATTGATACCAGGATGTATATGGAGAAATTTGCGCCTGTCAGCAAGAGCCTACAACATCAATGGATACCATGTGCCATGTTAACCAGAGTCTCACCAGCAAATAGGAGGTCTTCTTATGAGAGGTTCTATACTTGACATTGGTGACAACAAAAATTCTTTTCAAGAACATTAAATTGCATGCTCTCCAAATAATAATGCAGCTGCAAAGAAGTCTAACATTTTACATAGCCCTCCATGACCTACCACCTTGTGGCGCTCAGATAATGTCTGGTCAGGCAGAGGATCTTAGGAATTTCAACGTAGCACCACCAATCTTGTATATCTCACCATTTTACCAAAATTATCAGCCTTCATTCCATCTATTGCTCAGATCGCTTGAGCGGTCTTTCAGTGTATTTGCCACTAATCATCTTTTCATACATCAAATCACCCAAATCTGTTGCTATGGTGGCTGTTGGTAGCCAAGGTAGACAGTTGGCGTTCTGGTGGTTTGCACCAGGGTAGTAATTTATTTCAAAGTTGTAGGAATGCAGTTTGAGAGCCCACCATGCAAGCCATCCCTCCTGTCAGTGCTACAGTTCTTCAGACTGGCGCCAGGGTTAGCGGTGGCTTGAAGCCGGAAAATTTGTAAAGAGCGCTGAGGAGGAAACAGGAAAATGAGTTAGAATACCGAATATTTTATTAAACTAAAAGGCCTTAATATTTTTTAGGGTGCGTTGGGACTCAGTGCCTTTGGGATTGTCGGGGCCTCATCCATTCAGGATCTTTACTGATCTTCTGGAATGGCCTCCTCATGGGCGTCCTTAATGGATAGCGTCACTCACCTGACTAAATGAGTGGAAATGCCACCCCATGTGACTCAGGAATAGGGGAGGAGGATCCTGAAATAGATTTAGCTCAGGTAGGTTCGATGACTGATTCAGCATGGCCAGAGTTGGAAGAAGGGAATTTGATTTCTATCTCAAATCCTGACAAGGCCCCCTTAAGATCCTGTTGGAGGGGGGTATACAGCCAGAGGAACTGACCATGCACCCAATTTACAACAGTCTCTTGATTGATGTTGGCAATGGAGTACTCAGACTTCACCTTATGTATGACTTTGTAGGGTCCAGACCAAAGTACATTGAGCTTATTCTGTTGGCCTCCAGGTCAATGATGATAAAAGAGAATGAGGTCACCTAATTGAAAATCTGGTAAGGAGGGTCATCCGAGATTTGATCAGGATGTCTCTCTTCCAGTGGTGGTGATAATGCCTTGAGTGGCTTGGGCTTGGAGCCGGACAATTTTATCAGCTAGAGCCCACATAGTTAAATTGGAGTTCTTGGGGTGGAGGCTTTGAGCAGGGGCTGGACGTTACTGGGTAGCTGAGGTGGCCGCCCATATAGGGCTTCAAATGGGGACATCTTGATGAAACGGTGATAGCTTACCCGGTAGTCAAGCAAGGCGCTAGCAAATAATAGTTCCAATGGACAGGATCTGAGGCGACCAACTTTTGTAGGATGTAAACAAGAGTTCTGTTAGTGCGTTCTACCACCCCATTAGTAGAAGGGTGGTAGGGGGTAGCGAAACTCTGGGTGGTTCCAAATAGCAAAGTTAGTTCTTGTACTACCTGGGAGGTGAAGTTCAACCCATTGTTTAAAAGTAAGGTCTGGGGGCACCCATGCTGGGTGAAAATGGAGCGAACAAGAAGAAGAGCGGTAGCCTTAGTGGTGGCTGCAGGGACTGAGATTGCCTCACCCACTTAGTCAATTGGTCTATAGCTAGGATAATATACTTGTGACCATGCAGCCCAGTGGGAAGGGGACCCACCACGTCAATACTAACAACATTGAAAGGTTTGGTCGGGGCAACAACTGAGTGCTGATATCAAGGGTTGGCCCAGTCTTAGGATCAGCAGGTCATACAAGCTTCCAGAACCTCTTGGATGGTTTCTACCATTCAGTCCCAGTAGCAGCGTGACTTCAGCCACACATGGGTCTTCTTAACCAAACCATGTCCCAAAGTAGAATGGCCTTCCAGGATGACATCAGTTCAAGAGGAAGGTCAGATATAAGGAAGCCACTTCTTGTTAACTCTCTTGTAGAGTAGGCCATCCTTGATTTGCATGTCTTGAGTCATTCGGCGGAGTTCAGCATGAACCTTGGGAGTTTCCAGTTCCCATTGTTCGGGCTGTCCTATCAGGTCATAGAGCCAATCTTCCTCTGGGGCCAGAACTGCTAATACCGGCATCCTGGAGAGGCCATCAGCATTCTGGTGTATAGCGCCTGCACAGTGAATGATGGTGAAATTGTAGCTTTGCAGTTGTAGGGCCCACCTGGCTAACTGACCATTAGGATCTTTCATTTGTTGAAGCCACCGGAGTGAAGAGTGGTCTGTAATAATAGTAAAATGAGTACCGTAGAGGTAGGGCTGGAAATGTTTGATGGCTAAGAGGATGGCTAGACATTCCCTCTTGGTGACACTGTAGTTCCGCTCAGCCTTACTTAGCGTCTTACTAAAATAAGCCACAGGATGATCAACCTGGTCCTCATTGTGCTGATCCAGGATAGCTCCAACAGCAATGTCACTCGCATCTGTGAACAACAATAAAGATTGGTCAAAGCGAGGGTAAACTAGAACAGGTTTAGTACATAAGGATGTATGTAAAGTGTTGAAAGCCTGTTCCTGCTCAGGTCGCCACTCAAACGGTATGTTCTTTTGTAGGAGGTAAAACAGTGGCTTGGCTAGGTCAGCAAACCTCAGGATGAACTGATGGTAATAGCCCACCATGCCTAGAAAGACTTGAATATCTCATAGGCTTTGGGGGCGCAACATCTTTTCTATCGCATCAACTTTGTTGGGTATAGGTTGGATGCCACGCTTGGAGACCTTGTGTCCTAGAAACTCTAGCTCAGGCTGGAAAAAGGAGCACTTCGAGAGCTTGAGCTTGATGGAGGCCTTCCTGAGATGCTCAAAGACTTCCTTGAGATGCTCTACATGTCTGTTAAAGGTTCACAAAAAAATGGTAATGTCATCCAGGTAGACGTGGACACCTGAGAGCTTCAAGTCCCCAAGGATCCCATCCATGGCATGCTGGAACGTGGCTGGGGCATTACAGAGGCCTTGGGGCATCCAGGTGGGCTCAAACAGCCCCTCGTGGGCGATTAGAGCGCACTTGGATCAGTCTTTGGGGGTAAGCTCGACCTGCCAATACCCTCTGGTGAGGTCCATGGCCAAAAAAACTGGGAACCGGCAAGCAGATGGAGAGAATTGTCAATCCAGGGTAGAGGATAATTGTCCTTCTTGGTGATGGAGTTAAGTTGTCAATAATCCATCACCACTTGGTGCTTGCCATCCTTCTTTTGGACCAGCAGAAGAGGGGAGGCCCAAGGACTATGCGAAGGGACCAAGAGCCCAGCGTCAAGCAGCTGTTTGAGTTCCATCATAACCTGGGCCTCTTCAACCTTGCTCTTTTGGTAAGTCTGGGACCAAAAAGGGGGGGCGTCCCCCAGTTTCTACATGGTGAAGGACTCCGTTCATCCTTCCAAAATCATAGGTTGAAGTTGAGAATAGGTCCGAGTATTCCTCCAAGAGCTCCTGAACCTTAAGTCGTTGTTTGTCAGAGAGGTCCTTTCCAATATTAGCGTCAAACAAATTAACCAAGGGTGGTGACTTCAAGCCAAAGTCCCTTAAGTCTCCAAAGCTTCAAATGTCAGCAACAGTCCCTATCAGTAACAGGCAGATGTAAATGGCGGGTTAATTTGGACCTACAACTTTTGGTTTGTCAGTCAGGTTGGCTAGCAACACTGATATAGATCCAGCATACGCTGGA
This sequence comes from Massospora cicadina, assembly GCA_022478985.1. Classification (NCBI taxonomy): domain Eukaryota; kingdom Fungi; phylum Entomophthoromycota; class Entomophthoromycetes; order Entomophthorales; family Entomophthoraceae; genus Massospora; species Massospora cicadina. The sequence continues at coordinate 98,480 of JAKSZP010002810.1, read as the reverse complement.
TCATGGATCTCAGGGCAGGTCAGCACTTCCTTGGGATATGGGTTATCTAGGCCTTGGACTTCCACTAGATACCCCAAGGGAATATTGACATAGACCTGGGTATTGACAATGACTTGGGATTTTGGGGGTACAGTAGTCACCCGGGGTAAATAGATTGGCATCCCCTATAGTCCGTCAACAGCAGGAGGGGGTAGTCAGACTTGAGAGCCCTAGATGTGATACTCAAGCCAATCAATTCATCCTTCAGTCTCCAGTAGGCAGGCTCGGGCCTTGATCTCAGCCCTAGAGTCATGAGCAGTTTCAAAAACTAGAGGGACTCAATGACCTAGAAGGGAGAGGAAACCACCATCATAATGGAGCACTGACGAATAGTCTCAAAGGAACTGAGTCCCAAGGAGCAGGTCATAGCTAAGGTTGTCCAGAGTGATGGAAAGTGTATCTAAGGCGAGCTTTCTGAACTGAATTGGTAGAGAGGAATAGGCCCCTATGGATCAGGTGCACTAAGGCCAGCCATGCCATACTTCATGTAGTGCGGCATATTGGGAGCGACCTTGATGCATTTCATCAGCTTGGAAGAGATGATATTCATGGGGGAGCCACTGTCAACTATGGCAAAAACTGGAATCTTGTGGACCCGGATGGCAACTCAGGTGACCAAACTTCCAAACTGGGGCGGTAATGTAAGGAACATGGGAGAATCATCAGAAGAATATCAAGCAGTATCAATGTGTTTATTGTCATCAGATACCGCAACTACTTCCTCAGGTATGATGGCTTCTGGTTTACGTGCAGGGGATACTTGAGGCTAGGCAGGGATGTCAGCATGGAGCGCCTCATCCTTCATGCTGACGGCCCTTTTCCCGCCTCCTCAGAAAGACGTTTCCAGAAAGTCTTAGCGCTGTGTCTAAAGCCATTACAATAGGTGCATCGAGGATGTGGATTCTTCTGGTTTTTGACTACATGGACCCTAGGGCGGTTAGAGGGGCTGGTAGACGTGGCCTTAAAGTGTAGGATCAAGGCAGGAATCTTGTTGAGGGCCTCCTTGATCTCCTTAATACAGGTGAACCCGTTCTTCTGCCCAATCATGTGCATTTGGACCTCAGGATAGGACCCCAAGGCAGAGATAACAGTGGTGATAGCGTCGTCCAGAGTGATACGATTTGTCATGACCAAAGGTTGTGCCTGGGCGTAGAACCAGTTGGCAAACTCCATAGAGTTTTCTCCTTTGTTCAGTCAAATGCCATGAACGCTTGCTTCTGGTTGGCCAGGGTTTGGTTGCTGCCAAACTCTTGGATCAAGGTGGTGTGAACCTGTTCCCAGGTGTTACACTACTTAAATGGGGGCTCATAATTTCCCAGGCGGTGCTGTCTAGACAGGAGTGGATATGCTTCACCTTTTGTCAATTGGTGGCCTCCTCCATGGAACTCTCATAGGCATACAGGAAGGAGGCAATACTTTCTCATCCGGGGTGAACCTTTCCTTTAATAGAGTTTAAAGTTAGCTACAATGGGAGTGGAAAGGGTGTTAACGCCTGAGATAGGTGCTGGCTCCGAGATCTCCATTTCTGTATAATCTCAAAAAACTTGCTGATCCAACTTCCTCCACAATCCTTCTAAGTCCTCTTGGATGTAGTACCAATTCTGGCTGAGGGTGGAAGCAGAAGCCTTATTGGCAACCTGCTCCTTTAAGGATTGAATCTCAGTGTTCTGTAGATGGAGCTGGTTTTGATGGTGGTCAACTGGGTTTTGAACCTATGACAAGTTTGTTCAAGCTGGGAGATATGAGCTTCAGTAAGCTTTGTGAAGGCGCTGAGGTTATCCATCTCATCCTACAACGCTTTGATAGAGACCTTGGGGTCAAGGGGGACACTGTACGATCAGAGCTTGCATCCCAGTGCCACCTTTTGGATTTGATCCCGTAAGGCAGCCAGTGCGGTCATTATATCCCTTTGCCAGGGGTTTTTGGGCTTGCCCAAGGTTGAAGGGCCTGGGGGCCCTCAATGCCCGCATGGTCCCTCAGGTCCAGCTGGCCCTTGACGCCCCTGGGGCCTTCAGGCTCCCTAGGCCCTTCTGGCCCAGCACCCATGGGGGGTAGTCATGAGAGGCCAGCTCTCAGTAGTGCTGCTGTAGGGATTGTACCAGTTCTTCGACTTGATGTAGATGCTGGGTCCATGTCACTTCAAATAGCTGGGCGTTTTGACAAAATTGCTCCTCAAGGTAGCTGGAGATTCCAATATCCAGTACTACAGTATGATCGCAAATCTCATTGATTAATTGTCAGTTATCAAGAATAGCTTTGTGATTGTCATGCATGAAAAAGGAGGCGGCGTCATAGAAGTTGATAATGTAGGAATGTAAATTCTGGGTGAGCCCTAGTTGCTGGGGGACCTCCTGATTGTGTAATCTGACTAAATGGAGGAGGTGATGGATAGCGGGGTGGACAAAGTTATGAAGGTAGCGTTCAGGCCCCAGGGTAAGCTCCCCAGCTGGCAATATGGCTAAGGCGTAGAGGGCCCACATCATGGAAGGTATGAAGGAGGTGTGAGAGCAGCTGGAGTGGGCGCCCTCAGAGTAGATTCCATTTATTAATTGTTGAATGACATCATTGATATTCTCATACTGGAGTTGGTATTGGCTCCCATCTAGGGAGGGCAGCGAGAGTTGAAAGGTGACACAAAATTCTAGCCTCTTTAGCTGCGAGGGCAGCATTGCATACTGCGAGGTACTAACCCATCATGTAATGCTCCTCAATTGACCAGTCGTTTGGTTGTCAGGGCTGCTATTGGTTTCCATTTTTGTGATAGACGTTTTCAAGTAGGACAGCTCAGAGCCCCCTGTAGTGAGCACCACTTCTGTCAGCGCTACAGTTCTTTGGACTGGCGCCAGGGTTCGTGGTGGCTTGAAGCTGGAAAATTCAGAAAGAGCGCTGAGGAGGAAATGGGAAAATGAGTTAGAATACTGAGTATTTTATTAAAATAAAAGGCCTTGATATTTATAGGGTGCATTGGGACTCAGTGCCTTTGGGATTGTCAGGGCCTCATCCATTCAGGATCTTTACTGATCTTCCAGAATGGCCTCCTTGTGGGCATCCTTAATGGATAGCGTCGCTCACCTGACTGAAAGGGTGGAAATGCTGCCCCACGTGACTCAGGAATAGGGGAGGAGGATCCTGAAATAGATTTAGCTTGGTTAGGTTTGATGACCAATTCAACATGGCCAGATTTGGAAGAAGGGAATTTGATTCAATTTCTATCTTTAATCCCAACATCTCCAGCTCCCAAAGGTTTTGTAAACAGCACAATGAAGTGTGGTTGGTCGCAGTTTTAACCTTCATACATGGAAATACACTAAAAACTGTTTGTAATTGTAAATTATACCTAGGCACTCTACCTTTGTTGCAGTTTAATTTTTCTCATGGCAGTTTAAGCTTCAGTTGCAATAAACAACAGGGTGCTCCATCCCATTGTCGTCCCATAGAGATTATACTCTCTCATGGCAGAAAGGGATTTATCAGTCTGAATAATGAACTCTTTCTCAAAGTTTGGGTACTGCCACACTGGGGTGTGGATAAACACCATCTTGAGAGTGTCAAAGTCATTCTGGCAATGTTCCATCCATTTTAATGTGGCGTCCTTCTTCAGAAGCTCAAAGAGAGAGGCCCCAATACAGCTGAAATTTGGAATTAAACGCTGGTAATACAAAAATTATGCCTAAAACACCTAAATATCCCACTTGGTACTGAATTGTGCCATCTTTTAAATGACTTCTACCTTAACCAGTCGTGGCCCAAGTCCCATGGCATCTACCAAAACCAAAATATTCTAGTTGTTCTTTAAAAAATTGCTATCTGAAAGGCTTGATATTTATATAAGCCTCTTTAAGATGGCGGAATACCTCCTCCAAATGATTTAGATGCTCTAAGGACGTCTGCGAGTTGATGTTGATGTTGTCAAAGTAAATGAGAACACATGGCAGCCTAAGATACCCCAGAATAGTGTCCATGGCCTACTGGAACGTAGCTGGGCGTTACAAAGCCCCTGTGGAATATGAGTGGGCTGGAATAAACCCTTGGAAGTGATTATGGCACACTTCACTTGTTTCACCGCAGGCAACTCATATTGACAGTAACCTGATATCAGGTCCATAGCTGAGAAATAGCAAGCGCTGCCAAGCAATCTAAAACATCATCAATTCAAGGCAATGGGTATTAATCTTTTTTGATGATACTGTTGAGCTTCTGGTAGTCAATTACTACCCAGTAGGTGCCATCCTTCTTTTTAACAATTACTACAGGTGAAGCCCAAATACTCTTACATGGCTTCAGTATTATCTGCTCCAGAATTTTACCTATTTTTTTCTAAAATAACTCCTCCATAGCTATCTGTCATTGGATTATATGGGAGCAAATAGGAGGGTGGTCCCCTGTGTCCTTCTGATGGACGTCGCTGTGATCACATCCCATATTGTGGTCATTAGAGGTGAATATTTCCCAATATTTTTCAAATAGCACTACTGCTTGATATTTTTGTCATCCAATAACCCCATCAAAGATTCCCGTGAGACCACTGCCAATATGCCATCTGGGGGTCAGTGGGAAGATCAAACTCATCCAGCGAACCAATTTTATGTAAATAAAGGACCTCATTGATGTGGGTCAAATGCAGATATGCCACCAACTGATGTCTTCAGACTATCAGCGGACCTTTTTGCAGATTCGCCAAAAATACTTCAATCTTTCCATGTCCAGGTAATAGGATGCCCAGGGCCACATGGTTCTTGAGATGAGATTGCTGATAGGGGCCAAGAACCTCCCTGTAGAGCCCTTCTAGTATCTCAACCTCAAGCTCTGTTCCAACTACACCTTGGTGAACAGAAAGGATTGTTATGGTAGCCGTGGACTAGTTTGGTAGCCCCTGGTACTCAAAATTTGATTAGTAAGAGCCCTACTTTAGTTTTACTAATTAACGGTAGCAGGCAGAAATTATGTCATTGCTGAACATAAAATTGACTTGACCAGTGCAGCTAAAATTCTTTTGGCACACTTCTTGATGCTAAATAAACTGGTATCCGCTATACCAAAATCTCTAATGTCTCCTCAGAAATATTGACCACCGCCCTGAAGTGGCACATGAAGGATGCTACAATTACCAAATCATAGTTGTGGTTAGGCAACATAATTGCTGGCGTGAAGACACCAATTGATCCAAAACAAAGAGGCAATAAAATATATGCCCCCTTATTACAAAGCTTTCTGCCCCAGCAGTCCTGTATACCATCTGGTGCTCTACATCGGGTTTTAATGGTAACTTAGCCACTAACTAGGTTGACACTATGTTAATTGAGGCACTGGTATCTATGATTGCATGAACCTTGGTTTTCGCCACAAAAATGTTACAATATTTATACTTTGAATGAGAAGAACTTTATGTGTTTAATATGTGAATATCCAAAGAATCCCTTTTTTCAAGAAACTGCATGATGCCCATTCAAACCTTGAGATATTACTTAATGATCACGTCCACAGAGATGGCAACGTTCACCCCTTTTAATTATGGTACATTTGGGGAGATAGGGTTATCTGATGAGATTTTCTGTTAGTATATATCAAACGTATGACTTTTGGATCTTCTGGAAAACCTCCTCCACACAGCCTCTCTAGCTTATGTGCAGATAAGCACATTTAAGGTGTCAGCATATTGTTGCCTTAGTAATGTATTGGTGGGGTTGCAGGGCCAACATGAAACAGCTTGTTGGGTTCACGTGGGACAATTAAAGTCAAGATAGCAGAAGTAGAGGCCTTATCAATAAATCTCTTGAGCTTTTCTCTGATAATAATGTCCATCTGTACTTCATGGACTTGTCACTTTGCAGGGCAGTTTACAACAATATGTCCAAGGCGGTCACATGCATAACAGATTACCTCAAAGGCATCTCATTTCCAAGTGTTATTATAAGGTACAGGCTTATGGTTAGCTGAAGAATTATATGATGGCCGCGGGTGGGGTGAAAAGGTATAGGGCAGCTGAGAGGTAACTGATAGATTATAGGTCAGCTGTAGTGACCTGCTCAAAGAAGATGGCCCAAACCAGGGGCTAACGGCAGTCATTGATGACTTCCATTCCATTCCAGGTTAGGTAAACTGAACGTTGCAGCTAGTCTTCGCAGGTAGTTAAATTTTTGAGTAAAGGGATATACCCTGAAAACTAGAGCCATTGCATTAAAGAGCTCTTGGTGTGGTTTTACCTCTGAAGTCATTGAAATTCCAATGTTAGCCTCAGTAAAATTCCCGCATTAACTAAGATGTGCGCTTTTGATGTAAATTGATCAGCAAAATATGACAGAGTTTTGTTCTTCTGGAACCCAATTGTCAAAAAATTGTCCTTCATTTGAGCCGTTTTCTCTACATCACTGAAAAAGCCCAGCATCATGTACTTGACTTCCTGATAAGTAACTGAGCTTTCCTTCAGGTAGCACATAACTTGATCACTCTCTCAAGATTTAAAATAAGATCAGTAGCTTTGACTTATGGCAGTCTGAAGCTCCTTCCACAGAAAATTCTATGCGTTTGAAGAACCCCTGCATGTCTCCATACTGACTGAATAGGAAAATCTGTTAACACAAAACCCTCATCCCGTTCAAGGCTATAAGCTTTTGGCTCAAATGAGGCACTCCTTGTTAGACATAACTTGAGCCATGGTGAGGGGTGGACACAGAAGGAAAAATGGAACTTGACTTGTCCACAGGATTGGTTGTGGCATGGGCTTTTTCAGCTGGCAACACAGTGAACACGTGAGGAACTCCTTTCAGCGAGGCATAATAATTTCCTGGAGCTTCCATCATGGGAGAATTGACTCCCACTGCCTGCTTGGTTAGCAAAAACTCTCCTGCGACCCCTTGGCTTCCCCCTATCACAGCGCCCTTGTTTTTCAATCTTTTCTCCCTGTTATTTTCTGGTTCCGCTCTAGAAACTTGATATGAGGTTTTAACTATATTTATTCTCATTTCAATGCAGCCGTTTGACCATGTTGTGGAGGAGATCTGCTAATAGATTGTTCTGCAACCTGAGGTTACAAAGTTGACTGAATACTCTGCAATGTGATTGTCATGATTCTGATATGGCAGGATGATAATCTTGGGACAGCTATAAAGAATTGGGAAGAATCAGCTGAACATGATATTAGTTACGATTATTCAAGTGCCTCAAGACGAGGCAGTATTGGGATAAAATGGGTAATTATTGGACCACCTCTAAATAAGGTGATAAGGCATAAGGCGATGTTGCTATTTGACAAATACAAATTAAATCGCTTACAATTATGGCGATAGAGAACTAAAGAATAACAATCCAAAATCAAGTAGAATCAGTGGAATAGAATAGACCAAGCTATGAGAGCTGTATCATCTGAAGCCACTGTATATAAGTGAGATGGGCGATTGAGAGAAGTTAAGTTGTTATTAGTAGAGAGATAGCAGAACAGCAAAATGTCACTGTATTTATTAAAAAATAAATAAAAGAGTCTTTGGGACGATTGTTCCTATTTTTAATTTATTTTGAAGTGTGACTGAAGGATTGACGATCCCCACATTGTCTGTCTGTTGCTCTGTGGGTTTGACCTGTACAAACAATATGGTGGATCCTAATGATACCATCCAATTTTATAGTAGTAGTGCTCACTTCAGGGGGCCATTGATCACCACCAAGTAATATGAATTTCCAGTCGCCAGCCATGTCTCACACAGCCTTTGTTGCTGGAGAATCTTCAAGGAACACTGCACTAGCTGGGTATGAGGAACTCAAACTTACCTTAGACGCATTGCTCAAAAAACAGGATGAACTCCTTCAAGAACGAAATGCTGTCATGCACCAGCTTGATAGCACGTTTAGCCAAATGCAAATTTTGGGACAACAAAACAATGAGCTCGCCAAATGGTTGGATGATACTACCAAATGGCTGCAGTGTGCAGAGTGGAAATTGAACAGTGTCTCTTGGTCTTCTCACTGGTATGAGGGTGAACAACAAAGGGGGACATCATATGAGGAAGAATATGATGCTGGTCGGAGCTACTACACCCATGATGGTAGTACTGGATATGAATATGAGTTGGAGCACCAATTCCCTCAAGTAATGGAAGTGCTACCCACAGCAGAAAGTCATGCTACCCCTGAAGCGGCGGACATCCCAACTTCCACTGGATCAGCTTCTTATTGGGAAACTGCTTTTGGATCCCAACCCATTCCTCAGTATGGCCCAAAAAGCCGCAAACATGATGAGGAGGTTAATATCAAGAAAATACCACCGTTTGATCAAAATGGGAATATTCATGATTTCTTCAGATAGTTTGAATTTGCACTGGAAGGTGCATCTGATAGATGGAAGGTTAAACTAGTTGATCTCTGCCTTGGATGTCAGGAGCGCCGATCAAGTCACCTGTTACCTCCCAAGTAGCTCTGTTACCTATAGGGATGTAAAAGATACTGTGCATCGCCTGTTTGGGGGTACCTCAAAGGTGTCACAGCAGAAAGCGGAATTCTTAACAATCAGATTTTGCTGAAATGAGACTCTCCTGGAGTTTGCTGATAAATTCACAACAGAAGCTTATGTGCTGATTGGGGCAGGGTACTTAGTGGAGGCTGATGTGTGCATTGCCATGACCTCCGCGGTGAAGCCATACCAAGAGCTTTACAATGTCATTTTGCTGCTTCTGGATGACGACGTTCCTCTGCTCAAAATTGTACAGTTTTTGTGTCGCGTATCCCCTAACTTTCCACTGCAAAATATGGAATGGAAGACTACCGCCTCTACTGTACCCTCTTATTCAAGAGAATAATTTCGTCTGATTCACGTTCTGCTTAGCAACCCTCAACCTTACTATAACTCTGCACCTCATACTCAGCTGAATTATACACAGCAGTTCAATAAGCATCCATGAGCTGGTCACAAAAACCATCAGCAACCTAACTACCAGCCAGGACCTAGCTATGCCAAACGCAGCAATCCTCTTACTGACCTGGGCCTGGTTACGCTGAATGACCCCAAACTTTCCAACCTGGACCCTCTTATGACAATCAAGGTCATGGCTCATATGGGGTTAGCTGCTATAAATGTGGCCGCCCTGATCACTTGGAAAAATTCTTCCATAACCACTGTGTGCACTACATACACTAAGATCAATACTAGGGAAAAGATGGAGCGTAGTAGAGATGGGATACTCTACCTCCACGATTTCAAACCAAATTGTCCCTAAATCAATAGTAGTATATCTCATGGAAGTCCCTCAGTACGATGACGGAATTTTATACCAGCAGCCAGTTGGAAAGTGAACATAATAACATGAGCTCAAGCCAAGGCTGCGGTGGACAAAGAATCCCCAGAACAACTGAAGCTGCATGCCTGTCAAATGCTTGATCAGGCTTCCTCAGACAAGCTGGATTCTACCGCGGATGTTCCAACTCTGAAAGGAGTAAACGTCGCCCTTCTGGTAGATGCTATTGTCAGAGAATATCCCAAAGTTAGCAAGGGGATAATGAGTTTTCTTGTGAAAAAGAGATCCCATAAATGTTCACATATTAAACAGTCAATATTCTTCTTATTCCAAGTGTATGTACTGTGATATTTTTGAGTATTAAATAGAATTCGCACTATAATAGATACTGATGCTCAGTCAACATAGTATCCACTAATTTGATGGTGAAGCTGACGTTAAAACCTGATGTGGACCATCAAATGGTGTATGGAACTGCTGGAGCAGAAAGCGCCATCTCTGAGGGAGTTTACAGTGCGCTACCTCTGCGCTTTGGGTCCATTGTCATCATAGCTCCAGCAATTGTGCTACTAAACAAAAACTATGACTTGCTAATTGGAACTGCTTTCCTGTGCTATTTCAGGGCTGTCATTAATATGATGGAGGAGACCCTCGCCATTTTGGGCCAGCGGATCCCAATTTAATTCACCTCTAGTGGAGTGCTAATGGATCCAGTGCACATGAGACATATCAATCTTTCATATAGTGATGGGGTGATTCCAGTTCACTATCATCAACTAAAAAAAGACTCAGCCCCTTCCCCAGCATAATATGAATATCAAGGGATACCTCTCCGAGCTGCAGGGCCAATATATATTCCTTCTGGACATCAAGTTTTAGTGAACACCGAGTTAGAGGTGGAAGTGCCTGTTGGGCTATATGGGGAAGTCATTGGGCTCTATAATCAAACATGGTTTGAGCCTCATGTGGCTCCAGGGATTACACTTCCACTCCATGGAGAGATTAAGGTTTTGTTAGCAAACCTCCAGAATGAACCAATGCAAATCCGTTGACACTATATAGTAGTGTATTTACATTTGAGTCCAATAGAAGCGGTCCTTCAGGTTCATAATTTTGGGTCGTTGGACAAATTTGGTCTACCAGTTGAGGCACCAGCTGGCGTAATTATGGCGCTACCGTGGAGTAATCTAATATAGCTATTGGAAGAACAAAAAGACCAATAGCTTTATTTCAGAAGTATAAGGGGATTTTTATTGTTGATAATCACAACTTAGGGTGTGCTCGGGGGATGGTCCATTGAGTAGATAAAGGAGATCATCCCCCTATAAGGTCTCAGCTGATCCACTGATCGAGGGTAGCAGAAGATGTGTACCTAATGAAATTGACATGTTGCTGGAGCAAGGGATGCTAAAACCGTCCAAGAGTTCATGGGCTTTCCCATTCTGATCATAAAAAAAGGATGGCATCAACCGTGCAGTAATAGACTACCAGAAGCTCAATTGTATTACAAAAAGGACTTGTACCCTTTTCCAAGGACCAACGATGCTTTGGATCAGTTAGGTGGAGCCCTTTATTTTTCAGCGATGGACTTTATATCAGGTTACTGGAAAATTGAGCTACACACGGTGGAACAGGAAAAATGCACCACAATCACCTCCAAAGGCCTTTTTCAACCGACTCAGATGCCTCAAGGGCTGTGTAACACCCTGGCTACGTTTCAGCGAGACATGGACACTATCCTTGGTGACCTGAAGCTTTCATGCATCCTTGTATACCTCATTGATATTAATGTTTTCTCTCAAACCTTTTCGGAGTACCTCAATCATTTAGAAGCAGTATTCCGCCAGCTTGCTGAAGCAAACATCAAAATTAAGCCGTGAAAATGTAACTTCTTCAAAGATCAGTTGGAATACCTGAGGTTTGTGGTAGATTCTAAGGGGCTGAAACCACAGCTGGCTAAGGTGGAGGCCATCTGTAAAATGACTGCACCTAATAGTAAATGTGACATACAGGTATTTTTTTGGGAATGGTCAGTTACTACTGGCGCTTCATCCCCTAACTTTAGCTGTATTGTGGGGCCACTATTCAAGTTGTTAAAAAAAGACGTTGGGTTCAAATGTATGGAGCGTCATCAATATGCTTTTGATACACTTTGTACGGCGCTGACCAGTGCACCGGTGTTACACTATATGAACTTTGATAGGGAGTTTATCGTTCAGACAGATGCATCCCTTTCTGCTGTTGGGGCAGTACTTTCTCAGAAAGATGATGAGGGAGAGGAGCATCCTGTAGCATATTGTAGTTGAAGTCTGAACTGCCATGAGCATAATTATACTGTGACCAAATGGGAGTTCTTAGCAGTGATCTATGCATATAAGCAATTTAGAGTCTACTTTCATGGGGTAAAGTTAAAGTCGTAACAAATCATGCATCATTACGCTGGTTGCAGAACCTAAAAGAACCTGAAGGCCGTTTGGCCTGATGAGCTCTTAAGCTGCAGGCTTATAACTTTGAGATCCTTCATTGCCCAGGAGTAAAGCATCAGAACACTGACTGTTTATCTTGACTGCCAACTGTTGCTGTGATGGAAGACCTCAGTGACGTGATGTACAATAAGATGCTCAAAGGAAAATATGATGACGGACTTCCCCAAGTGATCAAAGCGTTGAATAAGATGCAAACAAATACCTTCCAACGGAATGGGGAACTGTACAAGCAGATCAGCAATTATACAGTGAATTTTCCGTGACCCTCAGCATGGATGGGAATTATTATGAGCGCCCACAAGGCAGTCAGACATGGTTGGGTGCGCAAGACAATAAAGATGTTGCGCCCTCAGTACTATTGGGAAAGCATGAGTTTTGATGTGCTCAAAACCATTTTCTGTTGCCATTGGTGCCAAGTGGAGAAGTCATTCTGCTGTAATGCTTCATACTGGGTAGTGAAACCACATTTTGCTTGGCACACGGTTTCTCTCAATGTTGTTGGTCCCTTGCCAATAGGAGCCAACTGGTGTAAGTACATTCTGGTGGCTATCAAACACTTGACCCGGTGGCTTAAATCAAGGGCGATATGGGATTTGGGGGCAGTCACAGTGGCCAAGTTTGTAATGGAAAGCATTATTCAGTGACATGGCTGCACTCAGTTCATTCTCACTAATAATGGAACCAATTTCACCTTGCACATCCTCCAAAACTGAACGAGTTTATGGGTATCTGCGGGGTTCTGATGACTCCATACCCACCTGATTCCAATGGAATGGTAAACGGGTGAACGGAACCTTAATGAACATACTACAAAAATTTAGTAACAGATCAACCTTCAGATTGGAGCTTACTCCTTTCCACTGCCATGTTTGCTATAACAATAGTTACCATTCCGCCACGGGGAAGAGCCCCTTCCAACTACTATATGGCTGACACCTGGCTCTTCTGGCATTACTTTATTTGTGTGTAGAAGACACTGGCAGAATGTAACCACATCACTAATTGACTAACCTTGCTAACACTCTGATCAAATTGCAAACTGAAGCTTATTCCTTCAGCTTAGCCAAAAAGATCAGGAATCAGGCCGCCAATCAGGTACATCATAGTGGGTTGGTGCAGTTCAAAGAAGGCAATATGGTTCTCTTCCATGACCAATATGGGTTCAGATAGAAACACAAGATGGCCAGTATTTGGATTGGTTCGCTTGAAGTCATAGAGAAAACTGGGGTCAATGCATATACCATCAAGGACCCCACAAGTAGTCAGATCATTAACAGAGCACATGCAAAGTTCCTCTGACCATACAAGCAAAAGGAGCCTTATCGTCCAGTCAAGGAGTGGGTAATGTCACAATTCTAATATGATTGGACGATAATTTTGGGACAGCTATGGCAGATTGGGAAGAATCCGCCAAACATGATATCAGTTACAATTATTCAAGTGCCTTGAGATGAGGCGATATTGGAATATAATATAAATTATTATTGGATAACTTCTAAATAAGGCAATAAGGCGATGTCAACATCTGACAAATACAAATTAAATCGCCTAAAATTAGGGCGATAGAGAACTAAAGAATAACAAGCCAAAATTGAGGAGATTTGGCAGAATAGAATATTCTAAGCTATGAGAGTGGTATTGTCCAAAGCTGCTGTATATAAGCGAGATGGGTGATTAAGAGAGAAGTTAAATTGTTAATAGTAGAGAGATAGAGGAACAGCAAAAGGTCGAAGCATTTATTAAAAATAAATAAAAGAGTCGTTGGGATGATTGCTCCTATTTTTGATTTCTTTTCAATTGTGACTGAAGGATTGACAATCCCCACATTGTCTGTCTGTTGCTCAGTGGGTTTGACCTGTATAAACAATACAGTGGATTCTAACAATACCGTCCTATTTTATAACAGTGATACACCAAGATTTCAAAGTTGCAGAGAAGATCATCATTAGTTTGGCATAATATCCAGGGTGATTTTAGCCAAGGCGTATTGCAACAGCTTAATAGACTGGGATGGGCTACCATTAGCTTTAAATGGATCTACCATAGTGCAGATAGGCAAATATACGTTTGTGGTTGAATCAGCGGGATCCCCTGTAGTGAGCACTACTATTAGAAATCTGGCAGACGCATGCAACCTTAAAGATAATTGCACAGGAGTTTTTTCCCAGTAATACATTGTAGGGCGATATATTGATTAACGTTCCATGAACAATTATAACAAAATATGAAATAAAAGCACTGAGATTCAATATCTACACTATTTATTGCTATGGAAGAATTGCACTACCGTTACCCTAGGGATCTACACAGAATATAGGTTTTAACATAGCATTACCCAATGGTCAACTATCCAAGAAAAATCCTTTTATTTACTTGGGGAAGGTCAACCAGGGGACAAGCGCTTCTGAAATAGTGGGGAAACTAATGAAATTAGAAAAATTGAAGACACCCCAGTGGGTTCCAGGTCCTTCTTGTTGTCTCCAGGATCACCAAGTTTAGGACGGTAGGGAAGGGGGGTTATTCTGGATTATTCTTGGATGCAGCATGTGTGAAGGAAAGGATCAACCTTTAGGAACCATTTGGGGAACCATGTGTTGATTGTCCTTCTGTTATGGGGGTCATGTGTCCAAACAACCATGCCTGGAAATGTTCCAATATATGGCTGTGGAAGCGATAGATGGCTTCTTGGATTGTAGGCGTTGCTCCTGTAAATGATTCCAGTACTATTGTATGGATCATCCATAGTGCTATTGCTACTATTAATGCCTGGAGGGATTGGTGGATAGGTGACTCCATGTTTAGAGCGAACATGTTCCTAGTTAGACTGAAAGGTTGTCCATTTTCTTGGCGGAATAGGTGCATGGCCTCTTTCCATATAGCCACTGATGTTGTACATTGTTCTTAACGATGTACTAGGCTTCCATACTGACCACATATTATAAATGAGGAATGGGCTGCATTTGACCGTTCTGCTGTGCGGCATACTCACCTCATGCACCTCCATGATTGTGCTCTTATTCTGGGTTGGAGTAGAGGGTGATGTGTGTATTTCAATATCCTTCTTTTAAGTCTCCATGTTGTAGGGTATGTCCATATGGTCCAGGTAATCTATCCTGGCTATGGTACTCGTATTTCTGCATATTATGTTGTCTGTGACTAATTGGTCATTGATTTCCTGCCTGTGAGTTAGCCTTGGGCATCCTCAGTGACTGGTTTGGCCACTTATGTGGATCCACCATGTCGCTCTTCTCATGGCTAGGAGTATTTGTTTGAAATGTGCAGGAGTGCCATGTAGTCCTGCAGCTGTAGAATGGGATGCCAGATACTTTATTAATGTGTCTGGGTGATCTGGGTTTCTTAATTGGAGTGCTCGTGTGAAGTTATATCTTGCTTTTCTGGCCCAATGTCTATCTGGAAGATCTGGGCTAGTCACCTGAGCTATCCAGGATCCTAGTATATGGGTCGCTTGCTCTACATAATTAGTAAGCCCCATACCTCTATTCCTTCTAGAGCCAAATAGGGTTTTGAGGCGTACAGGGGGATTGTGGTTGGACCAGAGCCATCCTTGTAATAGGGCGTGAATCGTGTTGAAGAAGGACGGTGAGAAAGTGACTGCGTGGGCCGTGAACCATATGATTGATAGAATCATAGAGTTGGCTACCGTGACCCTTCCTGTTAAGCCTGTTTGGTGTTCATGTAAGGAGGCAATGCGTTTTGTTAATTTGTCTAGAAGTTGATTTTCCATCATGGAGTTGGCGTAACCTCCTGCTTCTAACCATACCCCAAGTGACGGACAGGTCCAGCTGTTGGCTTGGTGGTGAAGGGAAGATTCAGTGGGGTCATTGCTGATTTTCGCCTCCTATGTCTGGTGAGTAGTTTTTGATGTAATAATTTGTTGGCCCTGGGTAGATGGCGTCCAATGGGTCTGATATTTTCCCAGGGGTATGATTTCCGTTTTCTCAGTGTTTAGTGATGCGTTGCTTATGACTGAGTAATCATGTATTATCTTCTCAATTCTGCAAGCGTCCTGATTGTTGGATATTCCCACCACACAATAATCAGCGAAGGCCATCATTTTGACTGGTGTTTGGCCCCAGAAATTAATTCTCTTGAGAAGTGTATTTGTATCCCAGATTATAGGGTCCAAGCTAAAATTGTAAAGTAGAGGGCTTAAGGGGTCTCTTTGTTTGAGTCTCTCTGTGGAAAAACTGGGTTGGTTAAAAAACCTGCTCCCCGCACAGCCATGGTAGCAGACTCTGTGAACATCATCACCCACTTTATGGATCTATTTGGGAGTATGAATTTTTGAAGGCAGGCCCTGAGATAGGTCCAGTTAACCCTGTCATATGCCTTCTATTGGTCTAAAAATACTAGCGCTCCAGAGGTTTTGGACTGGCAGACATTTGCAACTGTGTGGATATTATCCCATATGGATCTTCTTGGAACAAATCCATATTGTGATGGGGATATTACGTCAGTTGCAATTTCTTCTATTCGTTTGGCCATAATTTTTGTGAATAGTTTGGTATCTGTGTTGGTTAGGGAGATTGGGCGCCAATTAGATAGGTTTAGTCTGTCTCCTTTTTTTTTAGTAAAGTGACAATGTAAGCTTCCTTGCCTCCAGATAGGAGGCATGTTTCCATAGTACACTTGTTCATGGAAGCTAAAAAATATTAGAAATGTTGGTAAAATAGTTTTATGTAAAATTCATAGGGAATCTCATCAGGTCCAGGGCATTTCCCTCTTGGTGCACCGCATAATACTTCCCATAATTCCTTGCATGATATTAAGTTGATTAAAATTGTTATTTTGGGCCGCGGTGTCAATATGTGCGCTTGTAAGGAATTTTTGAATTTTTTCTGGTTTAGACCCATTTGGATTTATACAATTTTGTATAAAACCTGTGCACTTCAGTCACAACTTCTTCAGGTACTTCTGCTATGGACTTGTTCAGTCGATGGACCTGTGTGCAAGCTATCATATTTTTTTGGGTGTGAAATCAATGGAAAAAATAGCTTGAGAAAGTTTCTCCATATTTTATCTTTTTTGTTCTATATTGGACCCCAATTCAGTGTTGGTGTTCACATATCAGGGTGTTTAGCCAAGCAGAAACCTCTACCCATTTGCGTCCTCATCCAGGGCTGTACCCTGTGCAAGGGACGTTGTTTTCTAGGTGGTTGATTTCTGCCAAGGTGTGCTTGATAATGGCTGAAGCTGCTGTGTCTTCGAGATGATTTATGTTTGATTTGTTGGGTTGTTGATTTTTTGAAGTTTTCCCAGGTGGTTAGTGGGTCCAAGCAAAAAGGTGTTTGAAAATCTTGGGTTGAGGATATTTCCTCCATCCAGGATTGAAACTCCGAGTCAGCTAAACTTTCTGGGCGTACTCTGCACCATCTGGGTACTTGGTTCTGCCAGTTTGTAGGACACCAAAACTAGCCAATGGTCAGAAAATTTGATTTTTGTGGTTTTAAATTTTTGAATTTGGTGACAGAAAGTTATTGATGCAAGTATCAGGTCTATCCATGACAGAGACAAGTGTACCATTGTGTACATGTGGGCGTGTCATGTTTTGTAGCAGGGGTAGCCTTTTTGGTAGTGGATCATATAGTCCCAGGGCAGCCTTTAGTATGTGGAGTTCCACTTGCCCTTGTATCTCCATTGTGTATGGCCATTGGTCCATATTTGGGTTAATTCAGCAGTTCATGTCTCCCACGATGAAAGTAATTGCTGGTAGATTTAGTTGTTTTAGGGCTGTTAGAAATTCTCTTCAGTCAGATGCACCATTTTGGGCGTACACACTGACTATAGTGTGCACTTCAGTGTGCCATGAGAAGGTTATGGCGAGTATGTGGCTGTCCAGGAATAGATTTTTATTAATAAATTTAAAGTTTTAGTTCGCGCATACTATCACCCCACAGTGTTGCAACCAAAACAATATTGTTGGGAGGAGCATTTTTCCCATGCCTCCTCCTCTCCCTGTGGACAGTGGTTTTCCTGCACTGCCAGGATATCCGCAGGTGGGTTTTATAGGAGACTCAATTTCTTGGCCCAGGATGTTAAAGCCTTGAGTCCCACTATGTTCAGCGTCCCTATCTCTACTGAGACTCCTGATGCGCCTCAGGAGCAGTTAGCAGGGCCCTCAGCCCTACTCCCTCACTCACATTACTCTCCAATGCACCTCTGCTGTGGAGGGCATAGCCATGAGTAGGAGTTGGGGTGTATTCTGCCCCTTTTGTTGCCGCTGTTTTCGCTCCTCTCTTGGCTTTGCTTGGTTTCAATTTATACTGCAGCGCACTTGTGTGCTTTTGATGGCTGCATTAATTTCTTGCGCATTCCATTGTTGATTTTCCTTCCTGATTGGGTTATGTTCCACAATTTTGGGGGTGCGCTGAACCCCAATTTTACTGCATTCATATCCAAATTGGGTTCTACCAAATTCAATCTGTTTGGATTGGGTGTTTGGTTTTCCGCGAAATTTGATTGGTTCATTGATTCAAATTCATCCATGTCTTCTTGGGTCTGTTCTGGTGATATGGATGATTCCACTGAGACCTTTGCCTTGGCTGCGGCCATCTTGCGAGCTTATTTGGCCATTTTTCATTCTTTTGGGGAAATTGGGTCAATTATTTTATATTGCCCATGTTCTCCCCAGTTGAATGCTTATGTTGTATCCAAAATTTTAGCGTACTCTGAGTCATCTTTGCCCTTTCCTCCTCACAGAATTTTATTTCTCTTAGGCCTTCTTTTATGGGGCAATCATGAATCTTGCGCCCAAAGGCCTGGCAGTGGTTGCATATGGGGGGTGCGCTCTCCAATGTTGCGTGGAACAGCTGGGATTTTTTCCCACTAATGGTGAAGGATGCAATGTAGGGATTTTTGTAATATCCTCCACTACCTCCTGGTTCAGAGAAATGATTGCTATTGCCTTCCCAGTGCTAAAGGTTGGCATCAGCTGGAATCTTTGCATCTCAAACTGTTTGATTTCTATGTAGGCTTCCAAGCCTTCTTAGAGATGTCTTTTGACCACTGTGCACACCAGTGTGGTCAGAAGGTAATCAAAAATTTATAAAAATGTCTTTGGATTCTGTCCAACGGGCGCGTTTGGTCAGTACCAAATGCTGCCCATTGGGAAGGTTGAGAACTACTCTGACCTTCACTGCTTCATTTGCTTCTTCCGCGGTTTCAAACCCAAGATCTACCTAACCTTTGCAGATAGTATGGGCTATTATTTACACTGCATGCGGGAAAAATTAATGTTGGGCTTTGCTGAACTTTTATTCCATTGTAAATGTTTCTACGCCCAGAAAAACTCATATCCCATGTTCCACCAATGACAGTGGTTGCAATTGGGATACTTCCATATAACTGCAGTATTTTACCAAAAAATTAACAAAACCCGCGGGGCGCCATCTTGGGTTTTTAGTTTTTACTGAGAATTTCGTTTGTACCTATGCGCTTGGTACCCATGGGCAGTGCAGGTCTGAGTCCACTACCCTTTACTGCGTTCGCCCAACTCTTTGCTTTATTACTCATACTCATCTCACCTGGTGTTGATTATCAAATTGTGCTGTTTGAATCAAATAATATTACTAAAAGTGATAGTAATCAGAAAGAAAAGACTTATTAAGGAAATCTTCTTCTCACTTTTCATCATCACTGTTATGCACCTTGATGCAGCCACTGGCCTTCATCCCAACCAAGCTGGTATTCTTAACGAATAATTCGTTCAGTGTAACTCTTGGCGGATTTGTAAGTTTTTGCACCACATTTTACATTAATAATCCTCAGGCTTAAATCTTTCCTTAATTATCCTAAGCTTCAGTCACCAGAAATTGATTCACTAATAATTAACTAATAAACATCAATCATTCATGGCATAAATTACAATAGAAATAGCCTAATTTGCCATTGAGAATGGTTCCCTATACTCTCAAGCCAATGAATACTCTAGAATTGCTTAATACTACCACCAACCCTAAATCCAACATTATGGGAGAAAACCATCTGGTTAATTTTCCAAAAAATATATTATTCAAGCGTCAGTAAATAATAACAACTCTATTAAAGCCATCTGTTTTCTTAACTCTGAGTACTGGAATGGCCCATGGGCTATGTGAAGGGACAACATCCCTTAACATATGGTTTTAATTAATTCCTTCTTCACCTCTTAATAACTGACCTTTTTTATCCATATTGGCCACAATCAAATGGTTTTTGCATCCACAGTATCAATTTGGTGTTAGATCATTACAACAAACCCCATATTATAGTTGTTTGTCTCATTACTTAATCATAATTAGTATAAGGGCCTTTGATTGGTCTTTCTGATCCTCAGTTAACCCGTCAAGTTGTTCACGAGAAACAACTATACAATTTGTAGGGGCGGTACAGATAAGACAAACTCTGTCAGATTTTTGAACTCATGTAAATCCCAATTTTCTTTTAGTGGAGTAAATTGTACAAATGGGATATTCTGCCCCCTCTTAACATAAAATTTGGAGGAAGTTAAGTTGTAAAATAATACACAGATCTCCTGGTTACCAGACGAGATTATCCAGAAGCAGCGCAAGGTTTAGCCCTTTATTGTTGCTTAGGATAATAAATTTTTCCTACCAATCTCTCAAGAACTCTTTGTTCAGACCAGTTGAAACCATCCGCTATTCTCCAGGGTATAAAACACAGTTTTCAAAGGATTTAATGGAGAAGTATTTATTCTCAGGGATGGTGAGAAAGGAGTGTCTTTCTTTCTTTCTTTCTAAGAAAAGACTAATGATAAAAGCAGTGTGCATGCACCCAGGACAGGGCTTGCACCTTAAGAGCTTATAAAATAAAAGCAGGATCACCATAAGAAGGTATACGACGTGGCCAGCAAAAAGTAACATAAGATGGATGATATATATAGGAACAAAAGTCCTTTATAAAGATATTATAACAGAAAGTGGTCAGGCAAAAACTGATAAAAGGAAATTTGGGAATCTGTGCTGTAATAACTTCGTTAGGCTTATAAAATGACTCTGCCAATTGAACAAGGCTACCACTGATAGTAGTTTTCTAGCTCAATTATGCAAAAACTTGAGACTTTGATTTTAACTGAACCACACCATTATTCATAATAGAAATTTTATAAACAGATAAATTCACGTCCAGAAATTAAATGTAATGAGCTTTCCTCATTTACACTATAATGAGAAATATTCACTGCATTGATATAACATCTGGGACACCATTGCACGATTCCTGGGGATTAATCTAAAACTACTTGGCCTTAACCCAGCATTTAATGGTGTATCTAAGGTCAGCGAGGCATCTAACTTGACTCCTCTGTCCTGGCTCATCTCCTCTTATCCTTGAATTTCACTCCCACATCTATGTCATTTAACCATGAAACTACCCCCTGGTTTTTTATCTCGCCATCTCTTCCCCAGGGGCGTTATCCAATAAGAAGTTCTTGTGAGTTAGGTAGTTTCATGGCTGCGATTGTGGTGGTGACTTGGGACCCACGGCATTAAGAAACTATCGTGGAAAGTGGTAATAAAGCCTTGAGAATGAGTGAAATTATGACCTGGAACTCAGCTATTCTCTGTGGCATCAAACCCCTTCTAAGATGCTAAGTACTTGAGCCTTCTTTTCAACTGATGAGAGGCCACAATCTCCTCCACCTACCACTCTGCTCCCCATCCACAAGGTATTACTTTAGTATCTCTAGAGGAGACCCCTTAAACCAGTCAACGTAATCTCATGGAAAGCCAAAAAAATCTGTACTTTCTCCGGTGAAGCCAACTTTTTTGGAGCATGGTCCACCTTTCTGACATTATGGCTGGTCCTATCCTCTTTGGTACAAGCTTCTTGCAAGGCTGCTTGATGGGAATATTCTTGGCGTCTAAAATCACCATATCCCCCTCCTTATACTCTGGTCTTACCCTTCTTTTCCCATTTACACAATACTTGTAGGTCCTCGTGGCCACGTCCAAAATGGTGTTTACCTCCTTATGTACTTTCTTGATGAACCTGGTAAACTCCACCACGGCTTCCAAATTAGAAATCACAGCTGAGCTCCATGTTAAGTATTGTAACCATAATTAGAAAATTTGAAGAACAACCAATTGAGGAGTGAAGGGAGCTGTTATAACTAAATTTAGCTATTGGGAGATGTGAAGCCCAGTCTGAGTGGTCAGCTGCCATGTAGCATCACAGATATTTGTTCCAAACCTTGGATTACCAATTCTATCTGACAACCAGATTGAGAGTGGAAGGCAGTAGAATGGCACAGGCAAATTTGAAAACTTTCACAACGTCTCTCAAAATAATAATGTGAACTGTGGCACGCAGTCACTAATGAACTCCTGTGGCACCCCATGAGTGGGGAAAATATGGGAAACAAACAGCTTGGTCATCTGAGCTGCTGTTATTGTGGTGTGACACGGCATAAGATGGGCAAACTTGGCAAACTGGTCCACCACTACCATGATAGCATCATATCCATCAGAGAGGGTTAGTTTTACAATAGAATTGACTAAGAGGGAAGCTCAAGATCCCTCTTCTACTTGGACTGATACCAACATCCCTTCGAGAGACTTACAAATTGGTTTCATCCTGTTGCAAACAAGACAGCACTTGATATACCTTGCAACCCAAGCAGAAATTCCCTTCCAGTCATATGTACAGTAATTATCTCCAGGGCTTTTCTACCCCTGGTTATCCTAAAAAATTATATTATCGTGGTGTTCCTTTTTTATATCTAGGAGAAGTGTTCCTTCAGGAACCCTAAGCATCCCTGGGACCATACCATATCATCCTTCACATGTTACCCCATTGTTATATACTCCTGATTCAAAATGCATTTGGCGATAATTAAAGTATACATTGATGATACAGAATAATAAAGGATGCCCTTTCTGAACATACTTTTTTCCTAGATTTTTCAGAGAAACATTCATTGCAATGAACGCAGGGCAGAAAAGGTGTTTAGATACAAATTTTACCTGAGGAATCACCAGAAGAGTGTTATGAAACTTCACTTCCTTAAAATCAGAAGCTAACTTAGGGTTATGGCTTAAAGCATCATCTAAACCATTCTCCATGCATTTCTTGAACTCATAAGAGAACACAAATCGAGCAAGGGTCTCATGTCAGCGCGTTTGTTGGGGGGGGGGGGGGTCAGGACATGAGGGGCTCAGTAGGACAGCAAGTTTGATGGTCAGTAAAAATAATGATTGGCAGGGGTAACAATAAAGTGATGCGCCAATAGTTCTGTGCTCAAAATATTGTCAATTATTCTTTGTCTTAAACAGAGAATTAAACTCAGGTATGGAATTTTAAAGTAAAATATCTACAATATGCTCAACTCCATATTTCCTACTTGTGACAGATCTGCAGCAATAGCAAAGCTGGAGGCATCGCTAGCCAATATAAACTCTACACTTGGATCCACGCGACAAAAAATTAAAGTGGAGAGCAAAGTGCACTTCACAGCATGGAAGGCATCCTCTAGTATAGAGAGCCACTGAAGAGTTTTTGCCATTATGTATTTATACAAGAGTGCCTCTACCTCTGAAAATTTAGTGCAAACTTCTTAATGAAGGTTCAAGTCCCCAAAAAACTCCTCAATTCCTTAACTGAGGTGGGCGTGAGCCAACCCTAAATAGCCTTCTCCTTGTTTGAAGTGATCATGTGTCCTTTATCAAAAACGATGTTGCCCAAAAGGTGACTTGGAATTAGAAAAAGCACACTTGTTAACCTTCAACATCTTGTATGCTGCTCTTAAATGCTACACCACTTTCCGCAGGTGAATCTCATGGAATTTTTAAATGGGTGGATAATAGAATTTCATCCATGCAGGCCACAGAACATACACCTTTCAACTCACCCAAGGCCGCATTAATATGACACTAAATATTGAAGGCGCAATCTTGAGCCCAAATGGCATAACTATAGTTAGAAAATACCCTTCCTGATATGGAATGCAGTGAGCCATACCTGCCCTTTTTATGAGAATCTGGTTAAAGGCGTTTTAAAATTTAGTTTGGAAAAGACTTTTCTTCTCCACATAGTGTGCAATTTATGCATCCAACGTTATAGGATGCAGATCAAGTATGAGGATATTATTCAATTTACCATAATTTATGCAAGGTCATAGTGTACTATCCACTTTCTCCACAAAGAGTAGTGGTGAACATACTGAAGAGTTATGCTGAAACATAGCCCCCTTTGAAAGTTTCTCTGTAACCAAAATCTTATGCTTCCTCTTCCTGAAAAAACAAAAATTAATTTGGAGAGGAGATGCGAACCAGGTCAATTGGGAGCATAAAACCACAATCAAACTCTGAGTTATACAGTAAGATTTGATAATCTGTAATAAATGAAGACTCCAAACCATCCAAAAATGGTGGGGTGCTTCAAGAGTGGTCCTCAGAAGAGGTGTAAAACAAAGCTTATGTACATTGGGCTAATATGGAAAGTTACTCAGAGTACTATTATATGACTTAGGAATTATTAATACATGATTAAGTGCCCAAGGACGAAGTTAAGGCATTGGCTTTAGAATTGTTTTTGCCATCAAATTTTCATCACCACCACAATACCAAGATAATTAAGTACAGCAGATTTTGACTTTTAAGAAGCGGTCAGCTGAGTGGGATGTACCAAATTGATAATCCACAAAATTCTGAACCTTCAGCGTAAATACCCTGGGAAGCACCTTCCCTAACCATATTCTTCTTTGCACTTTCTTGGAAACAAACTGAGGGTAAATTGTCTAATGATTGGCTACTTGTAGGTGCCAGGCAGGAAACTAAAAGGAACTAAACCTTCTCTAGAGTTTCAGAGGTTCCCAAAGATCCTTTTATCTGGATAAATTTCTTCAATCCTAGAGAATTGGCTTTAAACTAAAATAGATATGAGATGTAAAAAATGCTTTATTAAGGAAAAGGTTAGTGATATCTAAAGAACTAAGGAAAAATAGGAATATGATGGTTAATAGGTGAATACCATGTGTGGAATTGTAAGGGGATTTAGGAATACAAAGAGGCGATGTCACAGTCCAGGTTCATTATTGAAGTAGTTAGGATTCATTGTTGAAGGCTTGACTGAGATCAGATAATGATGACACCATGTCAGAAAATCGCTTTTCCGAACAGTGGGCTCCACTAGTGTTCCAGGCTAACCAGTATGAGGACTGGTTGACCCTTTGCTGTTTCGCCTTCATAGGCATACCAACCCCCTATGGTTCCACATCTAACCAACCAACACAGCAGACCAACAATTTCGCCTTAGCCCCAGAGTCCGTGGTGTTCCTCAGCAAGTCCTGCCCCAATCCTGGGCAGCCATGGCACTCCCACACTGCCACACCATCATGACCCTTTGCAACTCATCTGGGCATTCCTAGAGAGTCCTTCCCCCATCCTAGTGGCCAAGGCACTTCCATGCTGCACCCCGCAGGGCTGATGGCCAGTTGGTACATCATTGTTGGTGGCCAGTTGGCCAGGTTCCTGCCAGTTCCTCAGAGGGCTGAGGTATGGGAGCTGGAAGCATTGGCCACTCCAGACGTGTCAGCTTGTGCCAATATCAGAGATCTCTAGTACCACTTTCTCTTAATCTAGCTGAAAAACTACTAACAAACAAAATTAAATGGGCAAGAGAGATCTTTATTTGGAGAGAATGATAAATGTTTATACTATAGGCTTATGCGCCTATAGAACCCCTCAGACATCTAAGCTAGAACTCTAATAAATCACCATTATTCATGGTAGCAATTCCCTCACAATCCACTTGTCTATTCACTGAATGTTAGATTAGTTTGATTCATCCTCAGCACGAGTTGCCAGTTGATCATATGTAAATCAATCTTTAATTTATTTTTTGCATATTCAGCATGAGTTGCTGGTGCTCCAAATTAGTCAGTGGAACCATAATCAAATGATTGTTAACAGATTCATCAGCTTTCCACTAGAAATTCCCACAATTGACAACAAATAGCATTTGGCAGCGAATGCAGATTCCACCAAATTAAAATATAATGAATATTTAATTTAATTTATTGCGGGGAAAGGCCAACCATGGGATGGACACTTCCGAATATGACTCAGACGAGACAAAACTCAGTACCGGGTGAGGCACCCCAGAGAAGTGATGCTATCTCTTGTTGCCAGCGGGAACGCCACTTATGGGAAGGGGGAGGGAACGTGTGTAGGGGGCGTAGCCACTATTGAGCACGTGTGGAGGAAGGGGTCTGATTTGATGAACCAGACTGGGAACCAGGAGGAGACCAGCTGCCGGCGACGTGGTGGGAGATATCCAAACACCCATGCTTGAAAGTGGTCCACCAAATGAGACCAGAATCTGTGGACAGCTTCAGGAAGGGTGGGGATGGATCCGGCGATGGCATCCAAGACAATCGTGTGGATAGTCCACATGGCGATTGCAACCACCAGAGCACGAAGGGAGGGTGGGAGGGGGAGGCCATTGATGAAGCAAACATATCTCTTGACAGACTGAAGGGATGTGTTTGATCCTGGCCTAGCAGACGTTGAACTTCACGCCATATCACTTTAGAGGTGGGGCACTTCTCCAGGCGGTGAAACAGAGTTCCATACTGGCCACACACGACACAGGATGAGTGTAAAGCGTTAGAGCGCTCAGCTGTATGATACACCCGCCTCAGGCAGCGCCACACATGGGAACGGACTTGAGGCTGCAGCAGAGGATGGTGTGCGTATTTCCAGATAGTCTTTTGGGTCTCAGTGGAATAAGGGATGTCCATCATGTCCAGGTAGTCCACCCTGGATAGGACTTGGGGTCGAATGGGGATCACGCCCTCATGGATGGGTAGCCCCTGTACCTCTTGTGTGAACTGAGGAGAGGGGCGGCCTCTTTGGGTTGTATGTCCACTAATACGAATTCTCCACTCTGCGCTTCGCATGGAGAGTAGGATTCGTTTGTAGTGGGTTTTTGTCCCGTGAGGACCTGTGGCTGATGTGTGTGATGCAAGGTATTTCATCAGGGAGTGGGGTTTGATGGGTTGTTGAGGCCCAAGGCTTGGGAGAAGTTGGAGCAGGCCACGCGGGACCAGTGTTGGGATGGGAGTGTAGGAGCAGTGACGGCCGCAATCCAGGTGCCTAGGATCTTGGCGGCATGGGCTTTGAAGTCAAGTAGGCCCATGCCACCATGATGTTGAGGGCCAAACATGACCTCTAGCCGTACTGGTGGAGGGCGGCCTGACTAAAGCCAACCTTGTAGCAAAGCATACAGGGATTTGAAGAAGCTTGGGGAGAAGGGGATGGCGTGGGCTCCAAACCAGACTTTGGATAGGGCATAGAGTTGGCAAGCACAACCCTGCCAGTGAGGGTAGTAGGGTGGGCTCTGAGAGAGGCAATTCGCTTCGTCACGTTGTCCAGTATATGGCCCTCCATTACTGCTGACACGTATCCTCCTGCCTCCAACCACACGCCCAGATGGCGTACCAGTCCTATGGTAGGTCGCGGCACAAAGGGGAGCACCAGTGGAGCGGTGTGTTTTGAGTTAGTAAGGCGTGGACTTGGGCGAGCAGCTGGGCTGGGTTGGGAACTACTTGCTGGGGCCCAGCAGTTCTGAAACCGACCAAGGAGGATGATTTCGGTTTTGGAGGCGTTCAGTGCCGCGTTGCTTACCCGGGAATATTCCTGGATGAGGGCTTCAAGCGCGCGTGCATCTTTATTATTAGACACCCCCACCACGCAATCATCTGCAAATGTCATCATCTTGACTGGGGTTTGGCCTGGCACATGGACCCCAATGAGTTGGGCATTCACATTTCGCAGTAGTGGGTCAAGGCTGAAGTTGTATAAGAGTGGGCTCAGTGGGTCCCCTTGTCGCAGGCCCCTTTGAGGATGGACTACATCCGTTAGGAAACCTGGGCCGCGCACAGCCATTGTTGCAGATTCCATGAGCAGCATCACCCAGTTAATGAAGTGGGGAGGTAGGCGGAATTGTTGGAGGCAGGCCCTAAGGTATTCCCAGTTTACTCTATCATAGGCCTTTTGTTGGTCCAAGAATACCAGTGCCCCAGAGGCTGTGGACTGACACACATTAGCCACAGAGTGCACGTTATCCCAAATTGACCTTCTGGGGATGAAACCGAATTGTTCTGGAGAGATGGTGGCAGATGCTACAGTCCCTAAACGGTTAGCCATGATTTTTGTTAAAATTTTGGTGTCTGTGTTTGTTAGAGAAATGGGGCACCAGTTGGCTAAGTCTAGCCTATCCCCTTTCTTGAAGAGTGTGACTGTAAAAGCCTCATGTCCTCCTGGTAGGAGGCGCATTTCCAACAGGCTTTGGTTGAGTGAGGCTAGCAGCAATGGGGATATGTATTTAAAATATTTTTTGTAGAACTCATATGGAATGCCATCTGGGCCTGGGCATTTTTGGTTTGGCGCACCGCGAATGGTAGTCCATAATTCGTTCGGAGTAATTAAATTCATTATTTCCGGGTATCGGAAAACGGTGTGGATATGAGCTCTGTCGAGAAATTCTGCCATTTCAGCCAGCTGAATTGGTTCAGCTCAGTATAACTCGGAGTAATATTTTTGCATTTCAATTGCCACTTCGGCCAGTGTGTCCACGATAGAATTATCCGATCTTCACACCTGTGTGCAGGCCACGCTCTGGCGTGGTGCAAAAATTTTTTTGAAGAAGTATGCGGTGCACTTGTCACCTTTAGTGATGCGTGTGGCCCTGTATTGGACACAAACCCGATGCTTGTGTTGCCTTTCAAGTGCGTTGAGGTGTGCTGCTGCCTCCGCCCACTTCTGGCCCCATGCAGGGCTATATCCTGAGGCTGGAATGTTGGACTTCAAGTGGGCCAATTCTGCCAGTGTGCGCGATATAACCGCCAATGTGGCTCGTGAGCGTCTGGATGAGAGATGGCAATAGTGGCGGATGGTGTCTTTTTTGAAAGTTGCCCATGTGGAAATGGGGTCCACACAAAATGGTGCAACAAACGATTTTGCCAAAGTTGCCTCTTCCACCCACGTGGAAAATCCCAGCAACGCAAGCTCTGGGGGGCGGATTTTGCACCAATGTGGGGCCTTTGCAACTGTGATGGGTAAGTGGTATGTTATCGAGACCAGTCGGTGGTCAGAGAATTCCATTTTCGTTGTTTTGAAGTGGGAGATGTGGGGTTGGAATTTTGCCGGCGCTAGAATAAGGTCAATGCGGGTCATGGACCTTGATTGGCCGTTGTGGATGTGGGGATGCGTCATGTTTTCGAGCAGTGGGGCATGTCGCAGCAGCGCATCCATTAACCCAAGGGTGGCTTTTAGAACGCGTAGTTCTACGTGACCCTGTGGGGCGTGGGGTGAGGGCGGCCACCGGTCCGTTGGTGAGGTTAGCCAACAGTTCATGTCGCCGATTAGGAAAGAATTGGGGGGTATCGGGAGGGATTTGACCGATGAGAAAAATTCCCGACGCTCTTGTGCACCGTTTAGGGCGTAAATGTTGACAATTGTGTGTGCAACATCGGCCCAAGAGAAGGTGACAACGAGCACTCAGTCATTTAGGAATGTTTCTGAAGATGTAAATTTAAAAAAAATTGTTTTTCCGAATTAGCACCCCACAGTGCTTTGACCAAAAGGATAGGGATGGTAGGAGCATTGTTTTCCAAGAATCCTCAGAACCTCGTGGACAGTGGGTTTCCTGGATGGCCAGGATATCCACAGGTAAATTATTTTATAAAAAACTCAGTTTCCTAGCCTGGGACAGGGAGGCCTTAAGTCTGGTGATATTCAGCATCCCTAGAGTGAAGGTTTCCCCCATCATACCTTAGGTGTGAGGGGGTGGGCCCCTGGCCCACCAGCCTCTTCCAGGTCCCCACAGGCTTTCACAGCAGTGTGGGTATTAGCAGCAACGCTATCGGGGTTTTTGTTAATTTTTGTGGAAAGAGTTGCATTGGCTTTGGCCTTCGCTTTTTGTTTTCCCGACGTCGGACGAATTTTTGCGGTGCGGATAGGTTCGGTGCACCGTCGAGTGGGGCGAAGAATTTTTAAATTGGGATAGGTCCCAAGTCAGTTTTGACTGAAGCTTGGGTGCAGCGATTGGGTGAGATCGAATCTCCCATCGGATCCTTGGATTGAGTGGCCCGTTCAGCTTGGGCCTCCCCATCTGATTGGGTGATGGATTCCCAAGTTGCTTCCACCGCAAAGGTCTCCATGTCCTCCTGGCGTTGTGAGTGTGGGATGGTGGTGGGGACCTTGGCCGCTTCCTTGGCCGCAGTCCTACGGGCCTGCTTGGCCTTCTTCCGCTCCTGCGGGGAGATGGGCTTTACCAATAGGTAGCAGCCTTGTGCTCCCCACGGGAAGGCCTCTTTGGTGCTTGCAGTTGGTTCGTAGTGCACCTCTCCGCTGGCCATGGCCGCCGAGGGGTGCTCTTGGAATGTAATGCCCTCTTTAATGGGGCACGCATGTGCCTTATGTCCAAACGCGTCACAGTGGGTGCAAATGGGGGGCGCGCTGTCCACAGTTACCCGGAATGGGTGGGTGGTGTGCCCTGCAATATCAATAAAGGTGGAGTGCGGGATCTGGGTTAGGTCCTTTGCGATCTCCTCAGATGGGGTCAGAACTGCAATGGCTTTGCCGGTGCACAGGTGTGGCATCAGCATGAAACGTTGCATTTCGAAAGATTGTATTTCGCCATATATGGCGAGACCATCTTTCAGGTGTTGCTCAAAATGTCACATTTTACCGTAGTAGGCAAAAAGTCAAACGTGAGGAAAATTTGGTTCGATTTTGTCCATCTAGTGCATTTAGTTTTGACGACCCATTGCCCTTCGGGGAGGTCTACCACTACGCGCACCGCTGCAGCCTCGTCTGCTGCTATTTTGTTTTTGAAACCTAGGTCCAGCCAACCGCACGACATGGAGTGAGGTGCAACGTACACCGCGGTTGGGAAAATTTTGTGTACATCTTCACAAAATTTTTCCCATAGAACCATTTTTTGGATGTCCAGATACACACGGACTCTGAATTCCACCGACGAAAGTGGCTGGGAATGTGGCGTATTATTGTACTGGTTGCATCATGCTTGCCATGTGAGTATCTCCGGGGAAATTGTGACCGCCGGTTTTTTTAAATTTTTTTCTATTCCGCCAGATTCTCCAGGGCGTTTTCAAATGTTAGAGGCTGTGGGCCTTCCACCTGCTCCTCTTGCTTTGCTTGCCCAACTGCTCCCAGACATGGGCGCAGACTAATCCCCTCTATGAGATTATCAAACTGGATTAAGTCTTGAATTGAATGGGTTGCAAAAGTGTTTGCAACGAGAGAGAGAAGTTTTAACATAATGAATATTATTATATCTAAAATAATATTGAACTACGCAATTATCTGGCAATCATGCCAAACAACTGACACCCCTAATTCTGATATTATTGGGAGGAATCTATCTGGTTAATACCATGACACACTGTTAAGTAGTTTCCATTATCTATTACTAGGAAGCCTATAGGTGATAAGGCATAATATGTGGTGTGAGGTGTTAAATGAGGTGAGTAGAGGAGTTAAACACTGAATACATCATTGGTCTTAATATCAGGATGAATAATAACTTGACTCAGGTATTTCTCTATCCTATAATCCAGTGGATTACAAATGGAATAATTGATCCAGGATTCTTTAGGTTTAAACTAACCAAAGTTATGGGAATTTTTTTAGTGCTTGAAAATAAAAGATTATTAGTGATTTTGGGCTTAGGTCTGATAAGCATAGGTAAATAAATTATTATAATATTAGGATTTAACCCAGAAAAATTATAATTAGTAATTTAAAAACTAGTGACTAATAATAGTGAAATTGACATCAATTATATAAATAATATTTTGTAACCCCAAGTTGAGGCTTTAACTAAATTAAGCAAAGTAATACATACCATCAGGTAAGTAGCATAACTAAGGTGCTCCGTTAAATTTAGATTTATAAAGCTCTCTGAGGCCCCAGTATCCACTAAATTGCTGTCCTAAACTTCCCTGAGGCGGGAGAAAAATTATCAGGCAGTAAAAATATACTTAGTATATTCAGTATCTAATGTCCCTTAACTCAAATGGGATCTTCTAGGCTTGATCCCACCACCAGGATGGGGTTTTCACAAAAAAAGGGCGAAGGATAGCTTGTCACTCTTATCAATGAGGGTACACAATCCATGGTACCTTATACAACAGCATATCTTTTCAGAATTTTGCAATAATAATTTTCGTTCAACCTCCTGAGATCAGCTAAGCAATTTAGGTGGACAAACATAGTTCTCAGGGGTGATGTGACAAATGAGAAATGGTTCAAGGTTGGACTCACAAGAGCATCTGAACTGGTCATTTTATTTAAATCCTTGTTAAAAATTGCGTTTTCAGGGTAAAAAGGCATCAAACTCAAATCAATAGCCGTTTGGGCATTGTTAACAATTTCCAAGATAGCGATACTCCTTTCTGCCAAGGGTTTGCATCATTCTGAGATATAGAGTTTTGGAACAGAAAATTTATCAGATGGTAATTTAACTTAAATGTCAGAAATTGACCCCTACCAACCCTTGGGTTTCCCTGAGAGAAATAGCGTGGCACTGGAGGATGCTGATATTATAAAAAATATAAGTTTTCTGAGGGCAGTATTTATATGGGGGTGATGGGTGAAATATCCTCAGATAAATAACTGAAAAATATTTTTTAATTTGAAGCTAAATTGCTGCCAACCCTCGATTTTTCCTGAAAGTGAAGGCTGGACAATGGAAGGAGATCCATTTTTAAAAGTAAATTTAGGTTTTAAGGTGTGTTACTATAGGGTTGACTGCTAGTGACACTTTCATGGCCAGATATCTGAGCAGTTTAATTAATACCTCGGACACAGACCATTGCTGGCTTTATTATCTTATGGTTTACTTTTGCTTTAACCAATTATTTAATCAAAATTTTTATTTTTTTAAAAAGTTTTTTTACTCTTGACTGAATCTCAATCTCACCAAATCCTAGCCTATGTTGAATATATTGATGCCTGCTGCCCCTACATGGGGCAGCGTTGCGCCACCTCCTGGCATTTATTGGCTACTGCCAAAACTCCCCAGACTAGTGCAGCTGGCCCCACAAATATTAAAAATCGCCACGTCCCACCTCAGGGCCTAGCCCACCACCTTGTATGCTCCTAAGCGGTGCTCAGAAGCCCCTGGTGGTCCCTCAGAGCAACATGTGTTTTGGCCTTTGGGTCAAGTATGAGAACCACTTCCCCTACATGAGCGCAGTTATCATTAAGATGTCCCAGTGGTCTACAAACCTACCAGATTTATTATTTCCACCCCGTTATAATTTTGGCAAAATCAGGGAGATACACCAAAATTTTTTTCACAGGGTTGAGCTCACTGAGCAATAAGACCACTGATATGACAATCATTGTCTTCAAAACAAAGTAATAAACTTTTATTAAATATGGAGCAATTGCCCCAAAGAC
Organism: Massospora cicadina; assembly: GCA_022478985.1. Taxonomy (NCBI): domain Eukaryota; kingdom Fungi; phylum Entomophthoromycota; class Entomophthoromycetes; order Entomophthorales; family Entomophthoraceae; genus Massospora; species Massospora cicadina. Next base: position 65,282 of record JAKSZP010002810.1, on the reverse strand, counting down.
TCTTTATTTATTTTTTATATGTATACAGCAGATCCTCGCTGTTTCACTCACTCTAAACCACTAACAACCTCCTCTTCCAATCTACTTTGTCTTGATAATATTTCAGCAACTTCATTGATACCGGCCATTATGCTAAGTAATTAGTTCCACCACATTTAATTGGTTCCAGAAGAGGTTATTATGTATTAAATTTACAATCACCTTCATTTTAGGCGATCCGCTCACTATCTGTCATACATTAACATTCCATTATTTGTAATTTATTAAAATTTTCTTATCACCTGATTTGGAGGCAAGTCAATATTACTTTTCAACCCAATAACGCCAAATCCTAAGGCACTCAAATAATTGTAGCCCATAATCAGGCTCAGCGGATTATACCCATTCTGACGTACAACTTAGAGCTTATTGTCCAGTCATAATAGAATTGTGACATTACCCCACCTTGACTGGATGATAAGTCTCCTATTGTTTATATGCCCAAAGACACTTTGTGTGCCCTTGGTTGAGATCTGACCTCTTTTAGGATCCTTGATGGTGTAGGCATCAATGCCCATCTTCTCAATTATCTCAAATGGACCAATCCAGATGATGCCAACTTATGTCTCCACCTAAACCAATGCTGGTCATGAAACAAAACCATATTCCCATCTTTGAACTGCGCTAAGCCGCTATGCCACACCTGATCACCAGCCTGATTAGTAATCTTCTTGGCTAAGCTGCATAAGTATGCTTTGTTTTGCAGCTTGATCATTGTGTCCACTAGGTTAGTCAAATAATATTGGGGATCCATTCTGCCAGTATCTTTACACAAGCATAAAGTAACGCCAGAAGAGTAGGGTGTCACCCATACAGCAATGAAAGGGACTCTTCTCCGTGGCAGAATGATAGCTGATGTTATATGCAAAGATGGCAGTGGACAGGACAAAACTCAAGTATGAAGGTCAATCCACTACCAGTTTACAGAGTATATTCACTAAAGTCCCATTCCCTCGTCCACCATCCCATTAGATTCAGGGTAATATGGGGTCTTTAGAACCCCACAGATAGCCATGAGTTTGTTCAGCCTTGGAAAGATGTTGAAAGTAAAGTTATTTCTGTTATCCATAAGGATGAACTGAGGGCAGCTGTCAGAATTTTTACCATATGGAATCCTCCAATGATTAAATGATATTTGTGATGAAATAGGCCAAATTCTGGTGGAATGACTTATTGACTGAATTTCATATGGTTATGTGATTTCTAGGTAGTTGCTTCCCAAAATTATGCTAAGCCAAATCCAAGTATTCCGCCGAGTTTGGAAGTAGGATTGAGTAGAGAAAATTGCTGGCCCAAATTAATACAAGGATCACCAGTGACTAATAGCTGATGATGACCCAAAAGGTTTATTTAAGTAAAAAGTAAGCGGATCTGATGAAGTCAAGTTCAAGGTGGCTGAGCTTGTTTCTGTCGCCTCATTTATAATAATATTCTTTCTGAGAAAGGCGATCTGAATAGTTTTTCTTTCCCATAATGATAACATCAGTTACTGAGATTCAATTCGAGCAGATAGATCTGATAATCACACAGGTGAGATGAGCGAATTTAATAAAACCCAACAAAACTGGGTGAAAGTCGTGTTGGGCACTGGCCAAAATGGTGCACCCAAGGGCAAAAAACGCCCTGGAGGGAGACTGGGAGCCAACGCCACTAAAAAACCCCAAACCAAAACACCACCCAGGTTTGTGGAGTTTACCACAAAACAAAACCAGTATATGGAAATACAGTACGCACAGCCCCTACCAAAAGTGGAACATGGGCTCCAACTTTTTTTATAGGTAGATTCCACAACTCTGTAGGAAAAGATAGGTGAGGCACAGGCCTCCCTCTTTCCCCACGCGGTATATGTTACCACTCACACCATCCACCGTAGCTGGATCAATATGGGTTTCAAAACTGAAGAAGATGCAGATGCCGCAGCAAAAGTCTGTGTCAAAATTGCCCTACCCAAGGGCAAACGAGTAGTGCGCATTGCATGCACAAGATGGAACAAAGAATACACTTTGTTCATCTCATTTGAATCACTCCCCACCAACCTCCCCCATAAGCTAATTGAATATGAACTCTGATTCAGCCTTCAAAGCTACAGAGAAATAAAACAACTAGAACTACAGTGTTTCCACCTGATGCCAAACCTGTGCACATAAAAGGCAATTGCTGTAATTGACCCAGTCCCCAACGTGGCCACAAATTTAACCAAAATCCCATGCACCATGGTATTTCACCTCCCAGATGTAGAGTGTTGAAACCTTTCCGCGTCACACTGGAACATGCACCACCTATCTGCAACCATTGCACAGCACTGGGGCACAAGGAGCATGCATTCCCCATGAAGGAGGGCATCATGGCCCTGGACTTTTGTAACAATGACATGGATAAAGACAAGGAGTCCTTTGGAATAATGATCAATGTCAACCACGCTTTCCTCTGGGGAGAGGATGGACACTACGTCCTCATCGACCCAATCTCACCCAAATTATGCAAACAGGTGCAGAAGGCCCACAAGCGGGCAGCGGCCAAGGCCGCATCTCTTGTGACCTCCTCCATTGACCCAAACTTAATACAGATAGACAGAGATGAAATCAGCTAAACCAGCCAATAAGAAACCAATTCCTAAGCTGGAGCAACCATGGAGGATGGGATACAAGCCAAACAGTTGTATCAGACAACCCATGCAGAAATTTTCTCATCAAGCTGACAGAATTACCACATTGTCCCAATAAAATAAACTTACCAGGACATTTTGCATCCACTATGAATAAGCCAACAGGTCCCAGAGCGCCAAAATCAAACCCTTAAACATCAGAAACCAATTAGTGCACCAATTCAAATAAACCAAAATCACGTGCAGAAAAGCTTAATACAATGCCCAAATCCAACTTTACCCGCATGAAATCATCACTAGGTAAGGAGCTGGAAGCCTCAGAGTGGACCGGCCTAATCACACGGAGCAAGCCCAAGGCAATGAGTGGGGGACTAAGGCCAGAAGGCCCACCCAACCGCTCCTGAGGCGCCGCGGGCACCTCAGTGTCAATAGGGACATTAAACATCGCAGGAGCCAGGGCTCAAGCATCCCAAGCTAAAAAACTGGACTTCCTGCGCAAACCCCTGGTAGACATCTTGGCCATCCAAGAGACCCACTGTCTACAGGGGGAAGAGGGATCCTGGGCGGCCAGGGTCTCACCATCCCAGTCAATATGGACGTCCCACTGCGGGGTGGTCATCCATAATATAACAAAAAATTTAAAATCATCAAATCCTCCTCACACTTAGATGGCTGCATCCTAATCGCAAGGATCGCAAACCAAGAGACCATACTATTGATAGCCTGTAGCTACGCACCATGTACCGCATCCAAGAGGAAAGAATTCCTCAAACCCATCTCAATGCTCAACCTCCCACTGGACATTATCCTGTTGAGCGACTTTAACTGTTGGGACAATCCCACTATGGACTGATGGACCAACCCCAAGGGATACCCACCGGGACACTCTGAGTTCCGCGAGATGAAGGCATCCCTTGAACTGTATGACACCCTCCCCCTGGGTCTCCACTCCTTCCCCATATGAATTGCCCCAGCATATGCAAGGGTACGCTCATCTTGATGAGATGCATCGACCACATCCGCACACTGAAATCCTGTCACTTTTTTCATTACTAACTTTGCCACTAAAAATTAATTTCTCTGACCATCATCTAGTTTCAGTGCAGTTCACGCCATCCAGGACCCAAACGTGGATGACGCCCTGGAGGAAGCTATACCCAGAGAATATAAAACTCCTCAAAATTTCTGACTGGGTCGAGCATGGAGCTTCAAACCCAAAGTTCACTGCCCCGTTCACATTGGATCTCATCAAAACTTGGGAAAAATTCAAATCCAAACTAATAAACAAGAGCCGCCATATCACTTCATGCAAATACACCGTGGATACCGCCATGATCAGATGCACCCTGGCGGAACTTGACCACCTTGAACTCAATAACCTGAAAACCAGATACAGCTGAACTGGGGGCGCAAATGGGTGGTAATTTCCGCCCACCTTAACGCCTTCATCCATGAACACCAACACAGAATCAAAGTATCATGGAAAGGTAAGCACATAAAATAAGGCGAAACTTGCTCAGCGTTCTTCTTCCGCCAATATCACTCCTGAGGCAACCTGCCCCAGTGCGCACAGGTCCACAAAGCTGATGGAACTGTGGCAACTAACCCAATGGAGGTCAAGGCGGAAATCCACTACTATTACACTAAACTTCATTGCGACACCCCACCTGACCCCCAAAAATAAAAAAATTACACACCGCCAGAATACAGAGTGCACCGCCAGACTATAGTCTTCTAAACTTGATAATGCAGGAGGAGATCTGAAATACAGTCCATGGTGCACCACGTAGGAAATGTCCAGGCCCTGATGGGATACCCTGCAAATTTTATAAAAAATAAACAGATCGCCCCCTCCTACTAGCGTCTATGATTCAGTGCTTGCTGGTGACCCATCTCCTGCCAGGAGGCCAGGACTCCTATGTCATTACCCTATTCAAAAAGGGCAACAGACTGGACCTGGCCAACTAGCGCCTGATAGCACTCTCAAATACTGACACTAAACTACTCACAAAAAGTCTAGCTACCAGAATGAGAGCACTAGCCTCAAAAGCCCTATCTCCCAACCAATTTGGTTTTACACCAGGGCGCTCCATCTGGTCTACCATACACTCCATCGCCAATGTATGCCAATCCAAAGTGATGGGTGCCCTGGTATACCTTGACTAGGAGAAGGCATACAACCGCATTAGCTGGCCATACTTAAAAGAGTGCCTACATGCTTTCAACCTCCCATCCAGGTTCATCAACTGGGAAATTCTCCTCACAGAATCTGCATCAATGGCAGTATGTGGCCCTGGCTTCCTGACCAACAGGATCACCCCACGCAGAGGGCTCAAGCAAGGGGACCCCCTCAGCCCGCTACTGTACAACTTCAGCTTCAACCCACTCCTCTGCGTTGCCAACTCACGCCTCAGGGGCATAACTGCGCTAAGCCAGCCCCCAGTCAAGATACTAGCCTTTGCGGATGATTGTGTAACAGGTATATCTGACAACAGTGATGCCTGACAGCTGGAGCGCACCCCTAGAGGAATACTCTACAGTGAGTAGTGCACCACTTAATAAACAAAAAACCGAAATTATCTTTTTGGCAAATACACCACCAACTGGACCACATCCCCCACCACACACAACCCAAGATGCAAAAGCTCGCTCGCCCTACCCTTTACATTACCCCCCACCACCTCCCCTGTCCGCCACCTTGGGATATGGTTGGAAACAGGGGGTATGCAAATGAGATGATCAAAAATAACCTGCTACAACGGATATCCAATAGAGTCGCCTCGCTCAAGAGTAGATCCCCAATGATAATGGGGCGAGTGGCAGTTTCCAACTCGCTCATCCTCCCAATGCTGTGGTTCCCTGCACATGCAATACTTTTCTCACCCACCTTTTTAGTGTTTGCCGTGATTTTAACCATATGGAATCCTCCAATGATTTAGTGTTATTTGGAATGATATGGCCAATTCTGGCGGAATGGCTTATTGACTGAATTTCATGTTATTTGATATGATTGCTGGTTAGTTGCTCCCCAATTTGGGTTGAGCTGAAATTAGTATTCCTCTGAGTTTGGTATTTATGTTCGAGTGGGGCCAATCAGTGGCCCCAAATTAGTAGAAGGATCACTAGTGACTAATAGCCAATGATGATCCAATCAGTTGGCAGAATCAGTGGTCAACGCCAATGGCCATTCGTGGTCCATTGTGGGATTTCCAGTGGAAAGCTGATGTATTTTCTTTAGATGTTCGCTGCCTGTACTGATAATCCAATGTTGGCAGATCCAACAATTATGAGTTTGAGGTGGCCAAAGTTGTTTCCAGTGCCTCATTTATTATTAGATAAAATGAGAAGTGATGTCAGCGAGATGCCAATATACTTTGAGTCAAAGAAAGCAACTGAAGTGGTTTCTAGTGCAATTATATCAATTTGAAGGTCAAATACAAATTTAACATCTATTTAGCTTATTTATTTATATGGCTCACCAGTGGCTTAAGGCCGAGGATGAGCCAAAACTAATTTGGACATTGGGAAGGATGGAGCAAGAGGGTCGACACCAGGGAAGAGAATAGAGTAGAAGAAGAAGTAATGTAAGAAGAAGAGAAGTGGTTGGCTGGAAGAACCAGTATAAGAGCCAATAGGTCAGCGATAGGCGCAGTAGCCCTTTTGTAAATAGTATAAATACCTGGCGCTTCCCTTTCAATAAATATTTCCCTTTTCCTATTCTACCTTTTGTTATAAGCTTATATTTATTTCGTTGGTTGGAGTTTAGGTTAAAGGGGATCCCCAAATGGACGGGTGACATGCCAAGGGGTTAGCCGGCACTGCTAGCCCCAACGCCTAAGGTAAAAAGGCAAGGGCTGACCAGTCTTCGTACTGGTTAGCCTGCCAACTAGCATAGCTCAAAGTCGAATTTCTGATATTGTTGATCCATGTGCTCATCCAGGGTTGGCTGTGGCCTGGATCCCGCCCACCAGTCTGTGTTGAAATGCTGTATGGCCCATGCTCCAGCGGAGGCATGTGCCTGATAAGTTTCGAGAATCATGCCAACCACATCCTGGGCACCTGGATAGGGGAAGTGCTAACCACAGACCCCCTGCAACAGCACAAGTCCAGGGCAGCAAGGGCCAACTTCTCGCAGGCACTCAGAATACCTAACCCACACTACCCTTCCAGCTTACTAACATACCTCACTAACTGCCCCAATGCAACTGGCCCGCATGGAACCTCCCCTCACTTTAAGCGCCTCCTCCAAACCATCCGCCGCATGGGGTGGACCATCGCTACCACTGGTACAGTGCAGGGAAGGGGACAACCCAGACCCCACTTCACACTATGAAAGCCAGAAGACCACCCCCACAAAGATATACTCACCACAACCCCATCCATTGCCAGAGTCGACTACCTAGATGCTTTGGATATCCCCTACGACCTAACCACACAAAAGGCAATATGGAGGATGACGCACCATCCACTCCTCCAGCTGAGGATAAGGGCCAACGCCTGGCGCTGCCTAAGAAGGACCTACAGAATGGCGGACTGCACCCACTCCCTCCACGCAACCTGCGCAGTATATGGAGGAGAGGACTCCTTACACCACCGCCTAGAAATCTGCCCCCTGTCCAAAGCCATATGGCTAGAAGTCGCACGCCTGCTTAAGATCCAAGATTACTAGGATTTCTCTATCTTGAAGAGCCTCCTCACGATCCGACTTACGTCCTCAATCCTGTCCACCCTGCGCTCCCTATTGATATCCATTGCAATGTGGATAATCCACACTATTGTCTTGGATGCGTTCAAGGGCACAGTCCCTATCTTCCATGGAATTGTCAATAGGTTCCACGTCCACTTACAGGAGCATTTCCAAGCCTGGCTCTATGGGTATATGAGGCCAAGGCAACGGAGACTTATAAACTCATAGTTCCCGCTCTGGTTCCTTCACATGGACCCCTTCCTTCATACCTGTTCCATAGTAGGGGAAACCCCCTCAGAGTAGTGCACCAATCCCCACATACCTGGCAGTCCCAGCTGGCAACAGGGTTAACCTGTGTACCCTGGGGTGCCCAATCATATCTAGTCATTGCTTTTCTTCCCTCCCCCACCACTTCTACACACATATTGGTAATGTCCGTCCCCTTGTTGGATTGCCTCAGTTAAATAAAAAAGCCGATCTGAACAATTGACTATGATGAGTCAAAACATTTGTTGGCGGAAAAGCCATGATGTCCTGAGTTACCCAAGTGACTGAAACTGTTTCTGCGCATTATAATTAATTTCAAGTTCACGTTTGATATTTAATTATATAGTAGATTATATGGTTCAATGGCGACTGAAGGCTGAGGATGAAACTGAAACTAATATTTGGTCATTGGGAAGGATGGGGCGAGAGGGTTGATGCCAGGGAAGAGAGTAGCGCAGTGGAAGGCTGAAAGAATGGTTGGCTGGAAGAACCAGTGAAGAGCTGATAGGTCAGTGGTGGGCGCTTTATCCATTTTGTAATTAAAATAAATACCTGGCGCTTCCCTTTCAATAAATATCTTACTTTGCCCAATCTACCTTTAAATAAGTTGTTACTTATTTCGTTGGTTAGGGGTTGGACTAGGGATCCATAAATAGTGCGGGTGACACGCCAAGGGGTCAGCCAGTGCTTCTGGCCCCATAACCTGAGGCAAAACAGAAAGGGATGATCAGTCTTCATACTGGTTGGCCTGCCAACTAGCAGAGCCCACAGTTGATTTTCTAACATTAGCTATGTCGCTGAATAATCCATTTCATTACAAACTTGGCCACTGTGACTCCCCCAAATCCCATATCGCCAATGCTTCAACCCACCTAGTCAAGTGGTCTATTGCCACCAGAATAGACTTAGATCGGTTGTATCCTGTTTGCAGAGGACCAATGACCTAAGGGAAACTGTATGCCAAGAAAGATGGGTTTCACTAATCAATACAAGGTCTTCTGGCAGAATGGCTTTTCCACTTGGCACTGATGGAAGTAGGATATGGTTTAAGGCATATCAAACTACATGTTTTCTCAGTAGTACCAAGGTTACTAAAATTCCAGGGTCTTGCGTACTCCATCATGTCCAACTTCTCGGTGTGCGCTCATGATAATGTTTAATCAGGAAGAAGGCCTTGGGATATTCACCATAGTTTCCCCCATCCTCTTATACAACTAGTCGTTCTGCTAGAACATTATTGCCTTTTATTACATCTCTTACTTTTGATAACTTGGGAGGTTCATTGTCATAATTTCCACTAAGCATCTTATCAAATTATGTCTCTCAGATCCACTGTAACTGCAGTGGTGGCCAATCGCAATAAGCAATCTGCATTCTGGTGTTTGGCTCCAGGTTAATGAAGGATCTCAAAGTAGTAAGCCTGCAGTTTGAGAGCACATCAATATAGGTGCCCCTCGGCTCCTTGAGGGATCTGCAATCAGCATAATGAAGCATGATCCATTACGACCTTAAACTTCACTCCTAGCAGATATACCCTAAATTGCTTATACACAAATTTCAATAGTAAGCACTCCCCTAAGTCATATTATAATTATGCCAATGGCAGTTCAGGATCTGACTGCAGTATGCAACTGGATGCTCCCCATTCATCGTCTTTTTGATAAAACACCGCCCTAATGGCGAAAAGGGATGCATCCATCTGAACAATGAATTCTTTATCTTAATTTGGGTAGTGGAGCACTGGTGCATTCATTAATGACATCCAAACTGTGTCAAACGACTGTTGAAGTTACATCCACTCAAATACGGCATCCTTTTTAATAGAACAATTAGCAGTTCTACAATACAACTTAAGCTGGTTATGAAGTGGTGGTAGTAACCAACCATCCCCAAGAATACCTGAGTTTCCCGCTTACTGTTTGGCATAGTAATCTTATGGATATCCTCCACCTTGGCTGGTTGAGGTTTCAATCCTATTGCATCAACCACAAAGCCAAGGTACTCCATCTGATCCTTAAAAAAGGACATTTCAGGGTTTGATCTCGATATAAGCCTATCCAGATGGCGGAATACCTCCTCCAAATGTTTAAGATGCTCAGAAAATGTATGGGAGAATACATTGATGTCATCATGAAACACGAGGACACATGACAACTTTATATTGCTAAGGATAGTGTTCATAGCCCGTTGGAACATAGCCAGGGCGTTACACAGCCCATGGGGGATACAGGTTGGTTGAAAAAGCCCCTTGGATGTGATTATGGCACATTTGTAATGTTCTGATGCAGGCAACTTGATTTGCCAATACCAGAGATCAAATTTATTGCAGAGAAGTAACGAGCTCCCCCTGACTGGTCCAAAGCATCATCAGTCTGCAAAAAGGGGTATGAGTCCTTCTTGATGATACTATTGAGCTTCTGGTAATTTATTGCTACGTGATTGGTGCCATCCTTCTTTTTTACAATCAGAACAGACAAAGACCATGGACTCTTTGATGTTTGAGCATTCCTTGTTCAAGTAGCTTTTCAATGTACTCAGTTACTACTTCCTCAGATCCTTTAGACTGGCGGATCAGCTGAAATCTGATGGGGGGGATGATCCCCAGTGTCCACTTGATGGACCACTTCCCACGCGCACCCTAAAGCATGGTTGTCAACAGCAAAGATCTCCTTTAATAATGAAATAAAGCTTCCACCTGATCTTTCTGATCTTCTGATAACCCCATTAAATATTCACACAGTACAACTGCCATTGCGCCGAGCTGCAGTTTGATGGACATACTAAATTATCTAGCAAACCAAAATCATGAACCCTGAGGACCTCCTCAACTGGGATCAGATGTAGATACGCCAAAATTTGGTGCCACCAGATTTGCATCAGTTTGTTCTGGAGATTTGCTACCAAAACCTTGATCTCCACATGTACCAGGAGTATAATGCCTGGGGCCATGTGAGGCTCAAGCTGCGATTGTTGATAGGGCCCAATGACCTCCCATAAAACCCATCAGGCACTTCCACCTTTAACTCAGTGTTTATTGTTCCTTGGTGTCCAGAGGGAATATATATAGGGTAAGCAGCTCTAAGTGGTAGCCCTTGATATTCATATATCTGATGGGGAAGGACCTGGGTCTTGCTCTTTAGTCAATGGTAACAAACCAGAATCACCTCATTACCATATACAAAGTTAATATGACCCATGTGCACCAGGTCCTTCGGCATATTACTGGAGATGAAGTAGATTAGGATCCGCTGCCCCAGAGTTATAAAGGTCTCCACTTTCATCAACAACAGCCATAAAGTGTTGCATAAAAGCAGTGAAAATTAACAGGTCATAGATATTGTTTGGTAGCACTATCACTGGGGCTACAATGACAATTGACCCAAACTGCAAGGGTAGCGCTCTGTACGCTACTTCAGAGACCATGCTTTCCACTCCCGCAGTCCCATACACCATACAATGTTCCATGTCAGGCTTTAGTGCCAACTTTGCCACCAACTTTGTGGACACTATGTTAACTAGACTGACTATATAAATTATAGCGCGGACTCAGGTTTTTGCTACAACATTGTCACAGTATGTGCACTCAGAGTAGGATGAATTCTGTTTGTTTAAAATGTGGACATCTAAAGGGTCTCTTTTCTCCAGAAAGCCCATAATACCCTCCCCAACTTTAGGGTATCCTTTAACAATAGCGTCTACAAGGAGGCACCGTTTACCCTTTTTAAAAGAGGCGCATCAGCAAGTGGATCCGGTTCACTTGTAGAAAGTTGATAAAACATTTGACAAGCATAAGGTTTTGGTTGCTCCTGGGAGCCTGCTTCCTCCGTGTTCTTGATTTATGCTCGTGTCAGTACATTCACCAATTAACTGGATGCTGATATAGGAATGCGTTGTCATACTGAGAAAAATTATGCTGAATGTATGAGGATAGGTGCAGATGGGACATTTTGGGTCAAGATAGCGGAGGTAGAGAGTCCTGTCTCTACTCTGAACTGACTTTTCCCTGATAGTACTGATTCTGCAGTAGATAATGGACCTGATGATTGAGCAACCTCTTAGCAGGTGCCCAGAGTGACCGCACTCAAAATAATTGACCCCATAGGACCTGCGTACTTAATTGTTGTAAGATGGGCCACACCAAAAGTTGACTGGGGTCAAGTGGTGTAAACGGGCCCCACCTGATAGTTGAACTGCTGATGACAACTAGGTTGGGAGCAAGGCGCATAGTGATAATAAGGCCGGGGTTTACTAAATGGATGATGAACAGGGCGGGATAATTCCCCCAAATAAGAAAACCTAGAAGCAGAGGTTGTAGGTTTCCACTCTATATTGGGCGGAGGAAAAATAAAAAATAGAAGGCGTACAATTTGAACAATTTTAAGCAAAGGTACATCGTCCTATAAATATAAATCCAGGACATTAAAAGGCTCCAGGTATGGCTTCATTGCGTAAGTCATTGAAATGCATAAATTGGATTCAGCTAGAATAACTGCCACAATAAACACACGGGTTTCCAAAGTAAATTGATCAGCAAACGCTGTGAGGGTTTCTTTAAGATGAAACCCAATGGTCAAGAACTCAGCATTCCAATGCAACATTTTCACAGTTCCTCTAAACAACTTCAGCATAGTGTCCTTCAAATCTTGATAGGTAACGAAACTGTTTGGAAGATAGCTAGTAACTTAGACATTGCTTTTAACACCCATGGTGGATATTTACAATATTGCTTTATGCCGACCTGAATCTCCTTTATTTTAGCAATAGTGGTGCCCAACCCAAAAGGGGGCCACCACACATCTTTATTTGAAAATGAGCCAAACAAAGGGATTATCATAAGTAAAAAATTCCTAATTTAGCACTTCAGCTAATAGCATAGGAAGTCATATCAGAAGGTGCGGAAGCTTTGGGGAAACTTTTGTTCAGCGCCCACTTTAGATGCCAATCTGAATCTCCTTCTGTTGCAAACCAAAATTGCTTAAAGAAACCATGAAAGTTCCCATCATGATCAAGTGGAGGCAACTTATCAATAAAACCTCCTATAAAATCTCCTCCTTCCATTTTGAGCACAGCATTGAAGGCAAGCATGAGTTCGCATATTCAACTGGTGCAGCGTATTGGGAAGATCCCTTGTCATAGCAAGCGTTATGCAACATAGCTGGCGCCTAATAACTTTTTATCGCTTTTGTGATTGATCAATGGGTCCCCTGTAGTGAGCATCACTGTTATAAATTCAGCGGAATTGTTGAGATACGCTATAAGGTTTTTGCGCAGGGTCAAGCCCAATGAGCAATAGAACTGACAATATGATGATAATTGTCCTCAAAAAAAGTAATAAACTTCTATTTAATATGGAGCAATTGCCTCAAAGACACTCTTTATTTAGATTAATATACATACAGCAGATCCTCGCTGTTTCTCTCACTTTAACTACTAACAACCTCCTCTTCCAATCTACTTTTCTAGCTGATATCTCAGCAACTTCAGTTGATAACGGCCATTCTGCTTAGTAATTCGTTCCACCACATTTCATTGGTTCCAGAAGATGTTACTATGTATTAAACTCACAATCACCTTAATTTGAGGCGATCCACTCACTATCCGTCATACATTGACATTACATTATTTTTTCATTTGTTGACATTACCTTATCACCTTATTTACAGGCAATTCAGTATTACTTTTAAATCCAATATTACCTCATCTTAATGCGCTCAAATAATTGTAACTCATAATCAGGCTTGCTGAATTCTACCCATTCTGCCATACAACTTAGAGCTTATCATCCAGTCATATCAGAATTGCAACATTACCCCCTTGAACGGACAATAAGTCTCCTATTGTTTATATGCCTGAAGGAACTTCACATGCACTTGGTTGATGATCTGACCACTCGTGGGATCCTTGATGATGTAGGCATCAAGGCCCATCTTCTCAATCATCTCAAATAGACCAATCTAGATGTTGGCCAAATTGTGTCTCCACCCAAACACCTACTGGTCATGGAACAAAATCATATCTCTATCAGGAACTGTGCTAAGTCATTATGATGCACCTGATTGCCAGCCTGATTCTTATTCATCTTCTTGGCTATGCTACATGAGTACGCTTTGGTTTTCAGATTGATCAGCGTATCTGCTAGGTTAATCAAAGAATGGTGGGTTTCATTCCGCCAGTATCTTCTACACAAGAATAAAGCAACGCTGGGAGAGCAGGGTGTTATGTTATCCATACAGCAATTGAAAGGTACTCTTCTCCATGGCGGAATGATAGCTTATGTTATATGCAAAGATGACGGTGGACAGGAGGGAACTCCAGTATGAAGGTTGATCCACTACCAGTTTAGGGAGTATGTTTACTAAAGTCTCATTTACTCGCTCAACCATCCCATTAGAATCAGGGTGGTATGGGGTCATTTGAACACCATGGATGTCCATAAGCTCGTTCAGCTTCAGAAGGATGTGGGAAGTGAAGTTAGTTCCATTATTGGTAAGGAGGAACTGAGGGCAGCCATGTCGCTGGATAATACATTGCATTATGAACTTGACCACTGTGATCACCCCAAATCCCATATTGCTTACGCTTCAAAACACCTGGTCAAGTGGTCTATTGCCACCAGAATGTACTTGGACCAGTTAGCTTCTGTTGGCAGAGGCCCAAAGACATCAATAGAAACTGTGTGCAAGCAAAGTGCAGTTTCACCAACTGGTATGAGGTCTTCTGGTGGAACAGCTTTTCCACTTGGCACTGGTGGCAGCAGGAGATAGTTTCAAGCACATCAAAGTTTATGCTTTTCCAGTAATACTGAAGCTGCAACAATTCCATATCTTGCGCACACCACCATGTCTGACTGCCTTATGTGCGCTCATAATAATACTAGGCCATGCTGAGGGTCGCAGGAAGTTCACCGTGGAATTGCCAATCCACTTGTAAAACTCACCATACTGTTGGAAAATGTTAGCTCACTTCTCATTTAACACTTTTATGACTTGGAGTGGTTCATTGTCATATGTTCCACTGAGCATTTTATATACGTTACATCACTAATATCTTCCGTAACTGCAATTAATTGTAACCTCAATAAGCAGTCTGAATTTGGGTTTGGCTTAAGGTTGGTAGAGAATCTTGAAGTCATAGCCTGCAGTTTAAGTGCCCATTGGGATAGACGCCCCTCATGCTATTTGAGGTTCTGCAACCAGCATAAAGAGGCATGATCCTTAATGACTTTGAATTTAACTTAATGAAATATACCCTGAATTTCTTATAAGCGTATATCACAGCTAAGCACACCAGCTCAGTCACAGTGTAATTGCGTTCATGATAGTTCAAGCTACGGCTACAGTATGCAACAGGGTGCTCCTCCCCTTCGTTGTCTTTCGGGGACAGAACTGCCAATAGTGGAAAGAGACGCATCCATATGTACAATAGGTTTCTTTTCAAAGTTTGGATCTCGTAGCACCAGTGAATTGATCAACAGTGTCCAAACTATCAAAAGAATGTTGATGGAGTTTTATACATTTAGTATGAAATTATTCTTTAGTAACTTGAACAATGAACCTCAATTACAGCTAAAGTTGTGTATAAATCTGTGTTAGTAGCTGACCATCCCCAAATTACCTGGATGTCACATTTAATGGTGGGCGTAGTCATCTTCTGGATAGCCTTCACCTTAGCAGGTTGAGGTCTCAGCCCTGTAGCATCTATTATAAACCCAAGGTAATCCAGTTGGTCCTTGAAAAAGTGGCATTTCCAGGGCTTGATCTTGATGTTGGCCTTTGCAAGCCAGCGGAAGACCTCCTCCAGATGGTTAAGTTGATCAGAGATTGTACACAAAAATACATTGAATTGTCAAGATATATGAGTATACATGACAGATTCAGGTCACCAAGTATAGTGTCCATAGCCCATTGGAATGTAGCCGGGGAATTACACAGTCCTTGAGCATCTGGGTCAGTTGGAAAAGCCCTTTGAATTTGATAATGGCGCATTTCTCCCGTTACGCCATAGGCAACTAAATTTGCCAATATCTGTATATCAAATCCATTGCTGAGAAGTAACGAGCTCCTCATAATCGATCCAAGGCAGCATCAATTTGCAGCAAGGGAATGAGTCCTTTTTGGTAATTCTATTGAACTTCCAGTAGTCTATTACTACCCAGTTGGTACCATCCTTCTTTTTTACAATTATAATGGGAGAAGCCCACGGACTCTTTGATGGTTTGAGCATCCCTTTTTCCAGCAGTTTTTTGATTTCCTTGGTAACAACTTCTTCTGCTGCCCTTAATCGGCGGATTAGCTGAGACCTGATGGGAGGATGATCCTCAGTGTCCACTCAATGGACCACTCTCTGAGTGCACCCTAAATTGTGGTTGTCAATAGCAAAAAAATCCTTATATTTTGAAATAAAGCTATCACCTTATCTTTTTGTTCTAATAACCCCATTAAATTTTTTGTGGTATCACTGACATTACGCTGAGCTGCTGTTTGATGGGTAGACCAAATTCATCCAGTGACCCAAACTTGTGAACCTATAGAGCCTCCTAAACTGGGGTCAAGTGTAAATATGCAGCTATCTGATGCTGGCAGATTTGCATCGGTTCATTCCGTATATTTGCTAAGGAAACCTTATTCTATTGATGGCCTAGAAGTGTTATACCTAAAGCGACATGGGTCTCAAGCCACAATTGCTGATAAGGACCATAAACTTCCCCATAGAGTCCGTCTAGATCTTCTACCACCAATTTGGTGTTCACTATCACTTGGTTACTGGAGGGGATGGACATTGGCCCAGCTGCTCTGAGTGGCAGCCGTTGGTATTTGTATATCTGTTGAGGAAGGGCCTGGGTCTTTCCCTTTAGTCAATAGTAGCAAACTGGAATCACCCTGTCACTGTATGCCAGGTTGATATGACCAAAGTGCATTGGATCCTTCGGCACTCCACTAAAGTAAAGTAAATTGGGATCCGCTGCCCCAGAATTTCGAAGATCCCTCTGTCAAATGAACAACAGCCCCAAAGTGCTACATAAAAGTGGTTCCATTTAGAAGGTCATAGTTATTGTTCAGTAGCACTATCACTGGGGCTACAATGACAATTGAACAAAATTGCAAGGATAGCGCACTGTATGCTCCTTTAGAGACCATGCTTTCTGCGCCCACAGTCCCATACACCATTCAATGTTCTAAATCTGGATTTACCATCAACTACGCCACCAACTTAGTAGAAACTATGTTAACTGGACTGACTATATTAATTATAGCGCGGACTCAGGTTTTTGCTACAAAAATGTCACAGCATGTACACTCAGAGTAAAATGAATTCTGATTGTTTAAAACGTGGACATTTATTGGATCACTTTTCTCAAGGAAGCTCATAATACCCTCCCCAACTTTAGGGTATTCTTTAACAATAGCCTTCACAGGGAGAGCGGCGTTTACCCCTTTTAAGAGAAGTGCATCAGATGACAGATCTGGCTCATCTGTAGAAATTTGGTCAAACATTTGACAGGCATAAGGCTTTGGTTGCTCCTAGAGTCCTTCTTCTGCCATGTCCTTGGTTTGTGCTCATGTCAATACATTCACCCCTCCAACTGGCTGCTGATATAGGATTGTGTCATCGTACTGAGGGACTTCCACTGAATTTATGTGGATAGGTTCATATGGACATTTGAGGTTGTATAACGTAGGTAGAGAGTCCTGTCTCTACTCCAGTCTGACTTTTCCCTAATTGAACTGGTCCTGCGGTAGGTAATGGACCCAAAGCTTAGTGAAAAAATAGTGGCAGGTGCCCAGGGCAACCTCATTCAAAAAAGCTGACCCCATAGGGCCTGCGTCCCTGATTTTTGTAAGTGGGATCACACCAAAATTTAGACTGAGGTTGCTCAGTGTAAACAGGCCCAGCTCAATGTTTGAACTACTGTTGGTAACTCAGTTGATGGTGAGTCGTGTAGTGATAATAAGGCCGGGGATTACTAAGCAGACTCTGAACAGGGCAGGATAATTTCCCCTGATAAGAAAGCCTGGCAGCGGATTCAGTAGGTTTCCGCTTTGTATTGGGCGGAGGAAAGGTAGCGGATTGATGGCACAAAATACAAACGATTTTAAGCAAGGTACGTTATCCTTAAAATATAGAGCCATGACAATGTAAAGATTGCAGTATGGTTTCACTGCAGATGTCATTACTATACGTACGTTAGATTTGGATAAAGTCCTGCTCCAATTAACACGTGGGCTTCTGCTGTAAATCAATCAATAAACGTGGTGAGGGTCTCATTATGCTGAAACCTGATGGTCAAGAACTCAGCCTTCCAAAGTGACATCTTTGTTGTTCATCTAACCAAACACATCATAGTATCCTTCACTTCTTGATAGGTAACAGAACTGTTTAGAAGATAGCAAATAACTTGTTTGGCGCTTCCAACATCCAAGGTGGATAACAATAATTTCGCTTTATGCCAATCTGAAACTACTTCTGCTGCAAACTCAAATCACTTAAAGAATCCATGATGTTCCCATCACAATAAAACGGAGGCAGCTTATCAATACAAACCTCCTTAATAAGATTGTCCTGCCTTTTGAGCACAGCTTAGGCAAGTATAATTTCTGCATATTCAGTTGGCCTAGTGTGTTGGAAGAATTCCCCGCCTGTGCAGGCCTGAAGTTGTATAGCTGATGCCTGGATTTTTATTTTTTTATTTTTGGTGTTAATCAATGAGCCCCCTGTAGTGAGCTCCCCTGTTATATATAAACTGGAATCAGTGAGATATGCCATAAGGTTTTTTGCGCAGGATCAAGCCCACTGAGAAATAGATGGATGATATGGAGATTGTCAGCCTTCAAGGCAAATGTATAGATTATAATATAAATTGAAGCAATTGCCTCAGCTACGCTACTTTTATTTATTCAATATAAAACAGCAGATTCCTTCTGCTCCACTCACTTCTTCTTATTAACAATCCTCCTCTTTCAATCTGGTATCGCTTATATCTCAGCAATTTCAGTCGATACTGACCCTTTTTCTTAGACTATTTTTTCTGCCATATCTTTATTGGTTCTGGCAGAGTTCACTACCTATTATATTCATGATCACTTTAGTTTAATGCAATTACACATTCTTCATCATACGTCAACATCTCATTGTTTGTCATTCAACAACATCACCTTATTGCTTGATTTGGAGGCGATCCAATATTATCCTTCACAACCAAATATCACCTCATCATAAGGCGCTTGAATAACCATACTTGGAATCATGATTGGCAAATTCCACTCATTCCACTTAATGACTTAAGGCTTATCATCCAGTCATATCAGAATCATGATAAGGTGCATGACCTTCCTATCCTTGAAGGTATCTCTGAAATGGCAGAAGTTATTGTCTCCTCTCTTCTCTAAACTGGTAGGGAACTCTTCCTATTCTCTTCTTGCAGAGCCTGGTGGAGATATCAATAGCCAACTACTTTAAACAAAGGATATTCTATCCTATATTTATTATCCTAGAGCCAACTATACAAACAATGTATAAAGTTAAACTTAAAAAGTATCTTCTAAATCCTTCTTTATTTGAGAAAAATGAGATTAATTGTAGGCAGTCGCCACTTATACTGCTTTCCAGCCCTGTAGCCATCTCCAGGTTATCAATAAATGCTTCTTGCATCCATTAAGTACGCCAAAAGTTGTTTTATAGCGTCTTAGGCATTATAACAACTTCATAAACCCCTCCTGTCAATTAGCGACTAACCCCAATTTATTTGCACAAAATAGATAGATTATCAATATTAAATTAACAACCTAATTACTCACTTATTTTCAGAAATTATCACTGACGAAAATTAAGCAATCCTGAGTATAATCTGACAGATTAACCATGGTGAATTACCTAAAATTTGTTAGGACGATTCCTTCAAACACTAGTTATCATCCAAAAATGACAACTTCCATATCCACTAGTGGGATGAATCCCCTAATGAGTAAGGACCTATTGTAATATAAGCAGCTGGGTATTATGGCATATCAAAATCCTGAAATAGTAATTCTGTTGTGTTTTGTATGGTAATTTCCCAACATGTCCAATATCATAATATCCAACAGTCACCAAGGATAGCGCTTGGGCTTAAATCATCTGGAAAACTCTACAGAAATTTTTCCTTTGTTCATATAGATGGTACATGGACGCATGTTTCTAATTATTTAAGGTCTGAATGTTTTTAAACTTCTGGATTAGGGTTGTATGGAATTGTACCCAAGTGTGACACTCCATTAGATAGGGAGTCAAAATTTCCCAGGCTGCACTATTTTGACTTAGGTGGATGTGTTTCGCCTTATGACAGTTGTTGGTCTCATCCATTGATCTTGAATAAGCATACAGGAAGGAGGCAATACTTTTCTGTCCCAGGGTGAATTTCTCCTTGAACTAGGCTAAAGTTAGTCACAATAGGAGTGGAAAGATTATTGATGGAAGGAATTAATGAAGGCTTAGAAATCTCAGTTTCTTCACAGTTTCAAGGGACTTGTTGATCAAACCATCATCTTAACCATCTAGATCCATCTGAATCACATCACAATTTTTGTTTAGAGAGGTAATTGAGACTTTATGGCAACTTGTCTCTAGAGCTTAATTTTATTATGTTGGAGGAGCGTCTGACTCTCTAAGTTACTAAAGCAAGTTTTTAAAACTGCAACAGGTTTGTTTGTGCTGTTTGATTCAGATATTGGTACTCTCTTAATGCACTGATATTATTCATCTTGTCCAACAAGGAATCAATTGAGATTCTGGGATTGTTGGGGTACTCCATCTACTTAGAGCTTGCATCCTTGAGCCAAAATTATACTTGATCCCATAAGTCACCAAGAATCATTAGAATGTATTATTTCCAATAGTTGTTAGGATCGTCAGGAGTAGGTACTAAGGAACTGGAAGGTCCATGGGGTCCATGAGGACCTTTAGGCCCTTTTATCCCTCTATGGCTTTTGGACCTTCTGGTCCCTGGGCCCCTCATGCCCTTCAGCCCCAGAAGCTATATTGTGGGAGCTAACTCCTTTTAATGCTGCTGGAGTGTCTAAACAAGGTTCACAGTCTGATTCAAGTTTGGCTCAAGGTGTTTTCCAGAGTTTTTCATATTGACAAATCTGGTTATAAAGTAACCTGAAATTCCACTGTCTAGCATAGCAAGGTGATTATAAACTCATTAATCAGTCAACTGATATCCACAAAGGCTTCTCAATATCGTAAATGAAGAAATAGCGGCATTTTAGATTTCAACAATATTTGCATATATTGTTTGAGTGAGATTTAATTATCAAGCTACTTCATGGTGATGTATACAAAATAACTGTAAATTGTGGTTTATAGCTGGATGGATGAAGAATTTAAGAAAGCGTTCAGTACCCAAAGCCAAATCTCCTGAGGGTTAGGGGCGAGATATATTTTCTCACATTGTAGAAGGCACTAAAGAGGCTCAGGACTGACTGGACAGCCTCCCACGGAGTAGATGTCATTCAATAGCTAATGATTAATCTTGGTGATGTTCTCATATTAGAGATTTAAATGACACTGATCAATGGAAGAAAGATGAAATGGAAAGTGACCCAAAATTCTAGGCTCAGGCTGTATAGGAGTTACTTTATACTGAGAGGTGTCAATCCCTCAAGTTATGCTTCTCAACTAATCAGCAGTTTGGCCTTCTTAATTGCTATTATTATCCGTTTTCATGATAGATCTTTTCACATGAACAGGTCAGATCCCCTTTAAAGATCACTACTTATGTCGGCTTTAAAGTTTAATTTAATTGTAGCTGAGGTTTAAAATGGACTCATAGCTGTGAAACTAGTGGAGAGGACAATGAATACAAAATATGTGGGAAAAGAATAATTTAAGGAGTAAAATGTTTCAAAAACTATAAGTTCCATGATGGAAATGATGTTGAGGGAACCTCCATCGCCATGTATGATTTGGATCTTTCACATCTGTTAACTTTTAGCAGATTAGGTTGATTCCGCCAAACTAGTTGCACAGGGTAAAACCCACTGAGAAATGGACAAGCGATACGAAAATCACTGGCCCTCAATATTTAATAATAATAATAAAGTGTTTAATAAGGAGATATTGCCCCAACAATACTAATTTAATTAATAAACTTTAACGGCTACTTCTATTACTTTCCCTACTTTTCTCTTTTTTGTACCAGAAAACCTCCCCTTCTCACTCTCATGCTCAACTTTAATTCTCATTATTCCTCAGTAGATTCAATAAGCTCCACTTAGTAAATCCCTATTTGCTATGATCTAAGGGTTTCATTTGAATATTGAGGTTTGGCGGAATTTCCTTAATTCCCCAAACCATAATTGCTTCAATCAATTCACTTAACATCAACATAATCTATTGCTCAATCTTGAGGCTTGCTTCAATATAAATTATGATCTGCTGGAACTATAGCTTATCGTCCATTCATATTAGAATCTCAACATTACCTCCCCTTTAACTGGACAATAAGCTCCTATTGCTTGTATGGCTGAAAGAACTTTGCGTGTACTCAGTTTATATCTCATTACCTACAGGTTTCTTAATGGTGTAGGCGTCAACACCAGTCTTCAATTATCTCAAATGGTCCAATACATATACTTGCTATCTTGTTCCTTCTTCCAAAACCATGTTGGTCGTGAAACAGGACAAGATATCCTACCTGAACTGGGGAGGATGCTGCTTCTACATTGGCCAGCCGCCTGATCCTGAACCTTCTTAGCTATACTATTGTAGTATGCTTCAGTTTGGAGTTTAATCAGCATGTCTGTTAAGGCAGATAAATAGTGTTGAGGCTTGAAACCACAGGTATCCTCCCCACAGGAATAAGGCAATGCCTGCAACGCTGGATGTCTTCCATAAAGTAGTTGGAAAATGCTCTTGAAAGTTGCTGAGTAATAGCTAATATTGTACGCGAAGACAGCGGTAGATAAAAGGGTACTCTATTCCAAAGGCTGATCATTTACAAGCTTGCATAGAATATTTAAAAAGGTTCCATTGACCTGTTCTACCTTCCATTAGATTTGGGGTGGTAGGGCGTAGTTAATACCCCGTGGATTGCCATTAGTTTGTTTAACTTGGTCAGTATTTGCGGTGTAAAATTAGTTCCATTGTCCATGAGGATAAATTGTGGACAGCCATGTCACTGTATAACACTCCAGGATGAACTTGGCGGTGGTAACAGCCCCTAAATCATTGATTGTCCTTGCTTCCACTTATCTTATCAAATGGTCAATAACTAATATTATATACTTGGAGCGGTTTGTGCCAGTTGGAAGAGGCCCACCACATCCAGAAAAACAGTAGCCATGCAAAACGAGGCTTAACCAGATGATAGGTGGTATTTCTTTTGAATAGTTTTCCACTTGGCACTGTTGACAACAAGCAACCATTTTGAGCACATAATAGTGCATACTTTCCCAATAGCAATGGGTTCTAAAGAACTCCGTCGTTTTCTACAACCCTCCATGACCTACCTCTCTATGAGCATCCATATTATTTGTGGGTCTAGCAGAAAATTTTGGGAAACATAGCGTTTATTTGTCAATCTGCTTATACAGTTCCCCATTGCACACAAAGGTATCCTGTCGTAGCCCATCCAACACCTTGATCACCTGTGGCAGCTCATCAAAATATTTTCCCACAATAATCTTCTCATACATGATGTTTGCCAAATCCGCTGTAATAGTGACAGTTGGTAAGGGGGAGAGGCAGTCCGCATTCTGGTGTTTTTCCCTTGGCCAGTGTACAATTTCAAAGTCATATGCTTGGAGCTTCAGGGACCATCACGTGAGCCTCCCTTCAGGATCCTGAATCTTATTCAGCCACTGCAAAGATGCATGATCTGTGACCACTTGGAATTTAACCCCGTGGAGATAGACCCAGAATTGTTTATTTAATATATCACCACTCAGCACTCATGCTCAGTCATGGTGCAATTATGTTCAGGGCCTGTTAAACTTTGGCTACAATATGTGACATGATGCTCCACACCGTCATCATCCTTTTTAGGTTATCACGTCCCCTATGGAGGAAAGGAAAGCATCCTTTTGTAAAATAAATTCCTTCTCAAAATTAGAGTATTGTAAAACAGTCGTGCTAGCCATTACAGTTCATAAAACATCAAAAGCGATTTGACATTGTTCTGTCCAATTAAATGTGGCGTTTTTCTTTAATAACTCAAAGAGCGGAGACCCAATACATCTGAAGTTAGGAATGAACTGCCTGTAGTAACTGACCATCCCCAAAACACCTGAATATCCCATTTGGTAACCAGCTGAGTCATCTTGTGTATAGCTTCCACTTTCGCCATCTGAGGACTGAGCCCTTTGGAGTCAACCACAAACCCAAGGTATTCTAACTGTTTCTTAAAGAAGTGACACTTATTGGGAATTAATGTTGATGTTTGCTTCAGCGAGTTTATGGAACACTTGCTCCAGGTGATTGAGATTTTCCATGAACATCTGTGAGAACATATTATTATTGCCAAGATAGAATAGAACGCAAAACAGATTCAGATCACCCAAAATAGTGTCCATAGCCCGCTGACACGTAGCTGGGGCATTCATCAAACACTATGGCATACGTGTAGGCTGGAACAACCCTTTTGAGGTGATTATAGTGCACTTTCTTTGTTCTACTGATGGCAACTCAGTTTACCAGTACCCCAATACTAAGTCCATAGTGGAGAAATATTTGGCACTGCCTAACCAATTTAAAGCATCATAAATTCATAAAAGTAGGTATAAGTCTTTTTTATAATGCTTTTAAGCTTCCAGTAATCAATTACTTCTCGATTGGTGCCATCTTTTGTCTTGACAATTAGCACTGGGGGACTCCCAAGGACTCTTTGACAGCTCTAAATTCCCTGCTCTACCAATTTATCTGTCTCAGCAAATACAACTTTTCCGCCGCCTTTGAGTGATGGATAGGCCGTGACCAGATAGGAGGGTGATCCCCCATGTCCAACTGATGCACAATCCCACATGCACATCTTAGTCATGATCGTTGGATGCAAAAATGGCTTGGTATTTCTCCAAAAGATCCATCACCCGGTCCTTCTGGTCCTCTGACAGCCCAGTTAGAGCTTCTGTGGAACCTCAGTCATTACAACAGATGAGGGTTCTAAAGGTAGCCTGAAATCTTCCCAAGAACCAAAGTTATGTATCTGGTGGATCTCATCAATAGGAACCAGATGCAGATAAGCCACCACTTGATGCCTCCAAACCTTCATAGATTCCTCCTACATGTTGGCTATCAACACCTTCACTTCCCCCTGCCCTGGTAACAGGAGCCCCAGATCCACATGAGGTTTGAGCCGCAATTGCTGGTTGGGCCCCATAATCTCAACATATAGGCCTTCCAGGAAATCTACAATTCAAGCTCCGTCCCTAAAAAGACCTGATGCCCAGAAGGTATGCTTGAGGCACTTGCAGCGCGCAGCGGAATACCATTATACTTGTAAATCTGGATAGAAAGGGCTCTGGTACTCCGCTTCATCCACCAATATTGTACAGGAATCATACCATCAATATATGCGAGATTAATTTATAAGAGGTGGATGTAGTCTTTTGGGATTCTGCTGGAGGTGAAGTAAATGGGGATCTTTTGGCCTAGTATGCTAATGGTTTCTTCCGGCATATTGACCACAGCTTCAAATTGCCACATGAATGCAGTTCCGTTCAGCATGTTGTAGTTGTTATTAGGCAAAACCACAGCAGGAGCAGATGCCTAAACTAACCTGAACCTCAAAGGAAGTTCGCTGTAAGTGCTTATAACACAGTGCTCTATGCCCTTGCAGTCCCATACACTACCCAATGTTCCACATCAGGCTTCAGCGGAAGCTTAGCTACAAGCATGGTGAAGATTATATTGACAGGAGCGCTAGTATCAATAATTGCCCTAATTTTGATATTTTGTGCAAATATGTTACAGTATGTACACTCTGAATAACAGTTGGTGCTTATAACATAAATATCTAAGGGCTTTTGGTTATACAGAAAAGTGAAAATACCAGCACTGACATGTGGATATATATACTCAATTTTCTCTACTGGAATCGCCACTTCTACTCCTTTTAAAGCTGCGACATGTGTTGATAGGTCACCGCTGACTGTACCATTTCACTCAAGGTATTTTCCAGATGTATGTCTTTTGCACCTCTTGGTGGAACTCCGTGTCTGCATTATTGGGGTATCTCCCTTGGCTTGAGGCCAATATATCATAAGGGATCTTTTGATATAATAAATCATCTGGATTGAGTCCTGAAACCAACCTCAAGAGACTCATGGTACTTCTCAGGTACAAATAGGTTTGAGTTAGCTGAAGTAGAGCATCCTTCTCTACTCCACTTGCTCTTTTATCTATTCATTTTAGCCAAATGGTACCGCAAGGACATCCAGTTTGTCTGGACATCTAGCCACATGATGGCATCTTTCACTGCATGAGAAACAAGCATTTGTAAATGCACTCATCTCTGCATCCCACCCATAGACCCAGGACTAGAATAAATTGCTGGATTGCTATGTGGCTGAGGGCAAACTGGCTGAGTAAAATTGTAATGGTCAAGGTCCTACCTGACCGCCATATGATCCTTACCTTTAGGGCTACCAATAAGAGTATGGAGAAGGATTTCCAAAGTTCAGCCATAAGATTTAATCAAATTCTAGATGGTTCAGTTTGGAAATACTATATGAATAATAATTCCAATAATACATTTAAGTCTGATAGTTGGAATCTGGAGTTCAGATCTCATAAGCAGGCCAAAAGTCGGAAACTTCAAGTTTGAAACCCCATTAGTACTAATTTAAGCTCAGGTTTTGACCAAGGCATTTTTTTAATTTTTTAAGCTTTTTTAAACCATGAGAGTGCTTAGCATTCTCCAGCACATATAATACAGGAAATCAAGTTAGATTCTCTAATTTCGTTTTCTCAATCCTGCAGACAAATAAACTAAAAGTTTAAGTTTGTTTTTTTTCTTGTTCTATTCTTATTGTATGACAGGATTCACCATGTATGATGATAGTGAGTTGGCACAGGCTTTAGCTTCTCTCTATTCCTTGTCAACGGGACAAATTGCACTATTGTCAACCAGCATTCTGGCTACTATCCTACATGGTTCAATAACTGATCGTGGCCTCAATGCACATAGCAGGAAGTTTCTCTCTTGTATAGTCTCAGCTATATGGACTGCAACTTGGCTTCTTTTGCCAAATTCATTTGTTGCATACTGGAGAGAGCCTGTTCGTCACAAAAATGGGGGCTGAAAAGGACTCGCCAGGGCATTAAGTAAATGAGTATTTCCTAGAATATTATAATCAAGTTGTTGTTGGCCCATATCCGGTGAGGATTTGGTAGCAGCTTCAGGAGCTTTCCATCCCACATTGAAATCACTAAAAGTGATTTATAGATGGCATAAATGACTAATGATTTTTAGTATCTCATCATCCTTGTCAAGAAAATATGACATAGCATTATACAGTTCTTAGTATGGCTTGACAGCCGCCATAATTGCTATGCCCACCTCCTCATTAGATAATATATTTGCTCCCAACAACACACGAGCCTCAGTAATTAACCACTCCACAAACTGTACCAAAGTCTCATTCTTTTAAAAGGATATAGTCAAAAACTCTGCCTTAAATTGAGTCATTTTCGCCTTTCCCCCAAACTGATGGATCATGGTCTCCTTCACCTCTTGATACGCTATTGTACTACTATTAAGGTAACATAAAACCTGATCAGCGCTTGCAACATCCAAAGCGGATATCAACAGTTTAGCTTTCCACTAATCAGAAGCCCCCTCCATGGTAAATTCAAATCACTTAAAAATCCATGTATGTTTCCATCATGATGAAATGGGGGCAGCTTGACGCTGCAGACCTCTCCCTCCCTAACAACCTCATTTAAATTACACTCTGTACAGTATATTCGTTTTTTAGTGTCACCCACAAGGATGTCAAGTTGGTTGGTTCAGCCACTCACCAGGTGCAGTTGGTGAAAAGCCTTGATGAGCTAATTGGCTATATTTTTATTTTCGCATAGAAGCATCTTTTGAGCTTAGAGTAATTTATCCAATGCAAGCTTCAGTTCCATATATTTTGACAACTCAATAAGCTGAGACAATACACCATCAAGGGGAATTGGTTGCGCCATTAAGTGGCAAATATGAAGATATTTAATGAGTTGATCAATGGGCCCCCTGTAGTGAACACTACTTTTAACTTTTGGAGGATTAGGTTGATTCCGCCAAACTAGTTGTACAGGGTAAAACCCACTGAACAATGGCTAAGAGATATGAGGATCAATGGCCCTTGATATTTAATAATTAAGTGTTAATAAGGAGCTATTGCTTCAACGAAACCAACTTATCTAATAATAAACTTTAATGGCTACTTCCGTTACTCTTCCCTACTCTTCTCTTTTTTGTACCAGAATACCTCCCCTTCTCACTCTCATGCTCATATATTAATCCCCAGTATTCCTCAACAGATTCAACGCGCTCTGCTTATCAAATCCTTATTTTCTATGTTCTAAGGATTACATTTGAATATTGAGGCTTTGGCAGAATTCCCAAAATTATTGAAAAAATTGCTTTGGTTATTTCACTTCGCATTAACATAATCTATTGCTCACTCTCAAGGCTTGCTTTAGTCTAAATTACAATCCTCCAGAACTATAGATTATCATCCAGTCATATCAATAAATTTGACAACATCCTTCCAGATCAACTGGCTGGTGATGCCCTCTTTGTTATTTATTGTCCTCATGACTGCAATGTTGAGAAGTGTGCCTTTTAAGACTTGGGAAGTAAAGGTAAAATTCCATAAGCATTTTCATCAATTCACATGTGCGTGATGCTTCCTGATCAAATTTTACTAGTGCCTTAAAGGACAGGTTCAATTATAAGGGCTTGAGAGTTAACTTAATGAGGCTTAATTTGGGGAGTAGAATCTTAATTTGCTTTTTATCTCACCCTTTACAGGCCCCTTGCCTATGTAGCCTGAACCTTTCATAGAAAATGACTCTCAGGAGGACTAAATAGAGGCCAAACTGGATTTCCATAAAACATGACGCTCCATCCAAGATCTGGTAGTCTGGAAGGCTACCCCTCCTATGAGAACAGCTATGTAAATGCTAGAGTATATACCAACTGTAAGGAATTTATTAAAGAGTTCCATCAGGACAATATAGATGCGCCCCATCATCAAAAGAGTATAGTGGCCAATCTTGAAATTAAACCCCAAAAAGCACAAAAAAAAGACTTAATACATGGCCCTGAAGGGGATCTTTCCAATTCTAAAAGGAAAACAATGTAAGTTTTAAGTCTCAGCTTCTTTGACTGGTATGGAAACATTACCCCTTCTGGCGTAAAAAGGAACTAACCCTTTTTTAGCTCTTCTAACCCATCTCAGTGTCCTTTTTTATATTTTAGACGAGCGATTATTTAAGGCCCTAGTCCTTAAGAGACCCCTACCCTTCCCTCCTTTTACTCTTCTACCCTGTCAGAAATTATAAAAGAGTTAACAGGGTGATGGTCCAGTCTGGGGCCTCTAGCAAGACCTTAGGGCTCATCCCAATAGTAGCTTGGTTACTGCCAACATTCCATAAATACCCTAAACCTGTAAAAACCCTTTAGAGTCCTAAAAATCTAATAAGTTAGATCAGGTTAATATTGAAGTGGATTTCATATCAAACCTTTAGATCATTCAAACCGCTACTTATAATATTCTACTTGATCTTTCAAGCAGAATAGGCTTATGAAAAACTTGTTGCAATGACTTACCAGTAAAAACCAATTTATGAAGGATTAGTATTGATTTGGAGTATTCTATGATCTGATACACAAGCTATAGAATTTCAATGACGTTGTTAGATTTTGTTGGTTGTCTTGAAAATAAACCCTTTGAGAAACCTATCAATGCCAATATATTACTCTAATTGATAAATCCCTTGATCTTTCTCAATTTATCTTCATGATTTTATGAATTAGATTCAACTTGAAATTTATTTTGAGTGCGCTAAACATTCCAATTGTTATGCTATTAATAGCCATTATATAATCCTATTATGGCCTATTATAGGACCCACATGGGTGCAACAAGTGGGCTTTACGGCATAAATTAATTGCAATTATGAGTTTAATGCAATTACTGTTATTGCATAATGAGATTTTATATATCAATTTTGTAATCAACAAAATAGCACTTAAACATGGATGGCCCAAATGGGAGTACCTAGTGCTATCAAGAGGCCTGCTGACGTCCCAATTAGAAACGCATAATTATTTAAATCTCATGTTGTATTGTCTTATTTATTTATTTTCATCAGCTGTATGACAAAACGTTTAATTTAATTTATTGTGGGGAAGGCCGACCATGGGACAGACACTTCTGAATATGACTCAGGAAAGATAAACTTAGTACCAGGGGAGGCACCCCAGAGAAGCGATGCTATCTCTTGTTGCCAGCGGGAACGCCACTTTATGGGGAGGGGGAGGGAACGTGTGAAGGGGCCGTAGCCACTATTGAGCACGTGTGGAGGAAGGGGTCTGATTTGATGAACCAGACTGGGAACCAGGAGGAGACCAGCTGTCGGCGACGCGGTGGGAGATATCCAAACATCCATGCTTAAAAGTGGTCCACCAAATGAGACCAGAATCTGTGGACAGCTTCTGGGAGGGTGGGGATGGAGCCAGCGATGGCATCCAAGACAATTGTGTGGATAGTCCACATGGCGATTGCAACCACCAGAGCATGGAGGGAGGGTGGGAGGGGGAGGCCATTGATGAAGCAAACATATCTCTTGACAGACTGAAGGGATGCGTTTGATCCTGGCCTAGCAGATGTTGGACTTCGCGCCATATCACTTTAGAGGTGGGGCACTTCTCCAGGCGGTGGAACAGCGTTCCATACTGGCCACACACGACACAGGATGAGTGTAAAGCGTTAGAGCGCTCAGCTGTATGATACACCCGCCTCAGGCACCGCCACACATGGGAGCGGACTTGAGGCTGCAACAGAGGATGGTGTGCATATTTCCAGATAGTCTTTGGGTCTCAGTGGAATAAGGGATGTCCATCATGTCCAGGTAGTCCACCCTGGATAGGACATGGGGTCAAATGGGGATCACGCCATCATGGATGGGTAACCCTGTACCTCTTGTGTGAACTGAGGAAAGGGGCGGCCTCTTTGGGTTGTATGTCCGCTAATACGAATTCTCCACTCTGCACTTTGCATGGAGAGTAGGATTCGTTTGTAGTGGGTTTTAGTACTGTGAGGACCTGTGGCCGATGTGTGTGATGCGAGGTATTTCATCAGGGAGTGGGGGTTTGATGGGTTGTTGAGGCCCAAGGCTCGGGAGAATTTGGAGTGGGCCGCGCGGGACCAGTGTTGGGATGGGAGTGTAGGAGCGGTGACAGCCGCGATCCAAGTGCCCAGTATCTTGGCAGCATGGGCTTTGAAGTCAAGCAGGCCCATGCCACCTTGATGGTGAGGGCCAAACATGACCTCTAGCCGTACTGGTGGAGGGCGGCCTGACCAAAGCTATCCTTGCAGCAAAGCATACAGGGATTTGAAGAAGCTTGGGGAGAAGGGGATGGCGTGGGCTCCGAACCAGACTTTGGATAGGAGCATAGAGTTGGCAAGAACAACCCTGCCAGTGAGGGTAGTAGGGTAGGCTCTGAGAGAGGCGATTCTCTTCGTCACGTTGTCCAGTATATGGCACTCCATTACTGCTGACGCATATCCGCCTGCCTCCATCCACACGCCCAGATGGCGCACCGGTCCTATGGTAGGACGTGGCATGAAGGGGAGCACCATTGGAGCAGTGTGTGTTGAATTAGTAAGGCGTGGACGTGGGCGAGCAGATAGGCCGGGTTGGGAACTGCTTGCTGGGGCCCAGAAGTTCTGAAACTGACCAAGGAGGATGATTTCGGTTTTGGAGGCGTTCAGTGCCGCGTTGCTTACCCAGGAATATTCCTGGATGAGGGCTTCAAGCGCGCGTGCATCTTTGTTATTAGACACCCCCACCATGCAATCATCTGCAAATGCCATCATCTTGACTGGGGTTTGGCCTGGCACATGGACCCCAGTGAGTTGGGCATTCACATTTAGCAGTAGTGGGTCAAGGCTGAAGTTGTATAAGAGTGGGCTGAGGGGGTCCCCTTGTCGCAGGCCCCTTTGAGGGCGGACTACTTCCGTTAGGAAGCCTGGGCCACGCACTGCCATTGTTGCAGATTCCGTGAGCAGCATCACCCAGTCTATGAAGCAGGGTGGTAGGAAGAATTGATGGAGGCAGGCCCTAAGGTATTCCCAGTTTACTCTATCATAGGCCTTTTGTTGGTCCAAGAATACAAGTGCCCCAGAGGCTGTGGACTGACATACATTAGCCACAGAGTGCACGTTATCCCAAATTGACCTTCTGGGGATGAAACCGAATTGTTCTGGGGAGATGGTGGCAGATGCTACAGTCCCTAAATGGTTAGCCATGATTTTTGTTAAAATTTTGGTGTCTGTGTTTGTTAGAGAAATGGGGCGCCAGTTGGCTAAGTCAAGCTTATCCCCTTTCTTGAAGAGTGTGACAGTAAAGGCCTCATGTCCTCCTGGTAGGAGGCGCATTTCCAACAGGCTTTGGTTAAGTGAGGCTAGCAGCAATGGGGATATATATTTGGAATATTTTTTGTAGAACTCATATGGAATGCCATCTGGGCCTGGGCATTTTTGGTTTGGCGCACCGCGAATGGCTGTCCATAATTTGTTCAGAGTAATTAAATTCATTATTTCCGGGTATCAGAAAATGGTGCAGATATGAGCTCAGTCAAGAAATTCTGCCATTTCAGCTGGCTGAATTGGTTCAGCTTGGTATAACTTGGAGTAATATTTTTGCGTTTCGATTGCCACTTCAGCTGGTGTGTCCACAATGGAATTATCCAATTTTTGCACCTGTGTGCAGGCCACACTCTGGCGTGGTGCAAAAATTTTTTTAAAGAAGTATGCGGTGCACTTGTCACCTTTAGTGATGCGTGTGGCCCTGTATTGGACACAAACCTGATGTTTGTGTTGCCTTTTGAGTGTGTTGAGGTGGGCGGCTGTCTCCACCCACTTCTGGCCCCATGCAGGGCTGTATCCTGTGGCTGGAATGTTGGACTCCAAGTGGGCTAATTCCGCCAGAGCGCGCACAATAACCGCTGATGTGGCTCATGAGCATCTGGAGGAGAGATGGCGATAGTGGCAGATGGTGTCCTCTTTGAAAGTTGCCCATGTGTAAATGGGGTCCGCACAAGTTGGTGCAACAAATGTTTTCGCCAAAGTTGCCTCTTCCACCCATGTGGAAAATCCTGGTGATGCGAGCTCGGTGGGGTGGATTTTGCACCAATGTGGGGCCTTTGCAACTGTGACGGGTAAGTGGTATGTTATCAAGACCAGTCGGTGGTCGGAGAATTCCATTTTCATTGTTTTGAAGTGGGAGATGTGGGGTTGGAATTTTGCTGGTGTTAAAATAAGGTCAATGCGGGTCTTGGACCTTAATTGGCCATTGTGGATGTGGGGACATGTCATGTTTTCGAGCAGTGGGGCATGTCGCAGCAGCGCATCCATTAACCCAAGGGTGGCTTTTAGAACGCGTAGTTCTATGTGACCCTGTGGGGCATTGGGTGAGGGTGGCCACCAGTCCGTTGGTGAGGTTAGCCAACAGTTCATGTCACCAACTAGGAAAGAATCAGTGGGTAATAGGAGGGATTTGACCAATGAGAAAAATTCCTGACGCTCATGTGCACCGTTTGGGGCGTAAATGTTGATGATTGTGTGTGCAACATCAGCCCACGAGAAGGTGATGATGAGCACTTGGCCATTTAGGAATGTTTCTGAGGATATAAATTTGAAAAAATTATTTTTCTGAATTAGCACCCCACAGTGCTTTGACCAAAAGGATAGGGATGGAAGGAGCATTGTTTTCCAAGCTTCCTCGGAACCTCATGGACAGTGGGACTCCTGGATGGCCAGGATATCCACGGGTAAATTGTTTTGTAAAAAACTCAGTTTCCTAGCCCAGGATGGGGAGGCCTTGAGTCTGGTGATATTCAGTATCCCTAGAGTGAAGGTTTCTCCCATCACACCTTAGGTGCGAGGGGGTGGGCCCCCAGGCCCACCAGCCTCTTCAAGGTCCCCATGGGCTTTCACAGCAGCGCGGGTGTTAGCAGCAACGCTATTGGGGTTTTTGTTAATTTTTGTGGAAAGAGTCGCATTGGCTTTGGCCTTCACTTTTTGTTTTCCCAACATCAGATGAATTTTTTGTGGTGCGGATAAGTTCAGTGCACCATTGAGCAGGGCAAAAAAAATTTTTAAATTGGGATAGGTACCAAGTCAGTTTTGACTGAAGCTTGGGTGCAGCGATTGGGTGAGATCAAATCTCCCATCAGATCCTCAGATTGAGTGGCCCACTCGGCATGGGCCTCCCAATCTGATTGGGTGATGGATTCCCAAGTTGCTTCCACCGCGAAGGTCTCCATGTCCTCCTGGCGTTGTGAGTGTGGGATGGTGGTGGTGGCCTTGGCCACTTCCTTGGCCGCAGCTCTATGGGCCTGCTTGGCCTTCTTCCACTCCTGCGGGGAGATGGGCTTTACCAATAGGTAGCAGCCTTGTGCTCCCCATGGGAAAGCCTCCTTGGTGCTTGCGGTTGGTTTGTAGTGCGCCTCTCCATTGGCCATGGCCGCTGAGGGGTGCTCTTGGAATGTGACACCCTCCTTGATGGGGCACACGTGCGCCTTATGGCCAAACGCGTCACAGTGGGTGCAAATGGGGGGCGCACTGTCCACAGTTACCCAGAATGGGTGGATGGTGTGCCCTGCGATATCAATAAAAGTGGAGTGCGGGATCTGGGTTAGGTCCTTCGCAATCTCCTCAGTTGGGGTCAGAACTGCGATGGCTTTGCTGGTGCACAGGTGTGGCATCAGCGTGAAACGTTGCATTTTAAAAATTGTATTTCGCCATATATGGCGAGACCATCTTTCAGGTGTTGCTCCAAAATGTCACGTTTTACTGTAGTAGGCAAAAAGTCAAACGTGAGGAAAATTTAGTTTGATTTTGTCCATCTGGTGCATTTGGTTTTGACAACCCATTGCCCTTTGGGGAGGTCAACCACTATGCACACCGCTGCAGCCTTGTCTGTTGCTATTTTGCTTTTGAAACCCAGGTCCAGCCAACCGCGTGACATGGAGTGAGGTGCAACGTACACTGCGGTCAGGAAAATTTTGTGTACATCTTCACAAAATTTTTCCCATAAGGCCGTTTTTTGGATGTCCAGATACACATGGACTCTGAATTCCACCGACGAAAGTGGCTGAGAGTGTGGCGTGTTGATGTACTGGTTGCATTGTGCTTGCCATGCGAGTATCTCCAGGGAAATTGTGACCACCAGTTTTTTGAGATTTTTTTCTATTCTGCCAGATTCTCCGGCATTTTTGAACATTAGAGGCCGCGAGCCTTCCGCCTGCTCCTCTTGCCTTGCTTGCCCAACTGCTCCCAGACATGGGCGCAGACTAATCTCCTCTTATGAGATTATCAAAATAGATTGAGTCTTGAATTGAATGGGTTGCAAAAGTGTTTGCAACGAGAAAGAAAAGCTTTGTATGACAAAACGTTAATCATGCTAATTTTAAAGCAAATATACACCGCTGAGATGCTAATTTTAAGCTTAAAATCCTCCCAATTATGAGAGAAAAAGTGTCTTCAATTAGGCTGAAATTATTGTGATTAAGCTATTATAAGGGCCAAATTAACTTGAGGAATTAATATCAGCCACTACCATAACCCATAGAGGATTGGCATGGTTTTTATGAACTCATCTAAAAGATGAGTATGGTCAGGCGATGCTCAAGTAATATAAAATAGTAGAGCATGGACTACTAATAAAGCATTATCTTATAACAGTTTAGATCATCTTATCACTTAATATCATCTTATATTATCAAATCTTTGTTTAACTATAGCTTAATATTAAGAGGGTATACAAGCGTTAAGGGGAGTTTGTATTTTTTACTTGTGTCAGGAGATCATTCAACTATAGAGAAAATTATCCAGAAAAGACCAGATTATTGTTTACTGTTTTTTAGGCTTTGTGAGCTTCAGAAAGGTTAGGAAATACCATAAGACACTCAAGAAATCAAGGATATTTTAGTTAAAACACTTATTGACTTTATAAGCGGGAGTTCATTAATAAGCAAGTAGATCCTCAAACTTAACAGACGTGCTCTGAACTTGTCAGTGATTCTCCCCCAACTTAATACCCTCTTCCTGATATAACCAATGATTATTTATTACTAAAGTCCAGACGCATATCACTTCCTATGCTCCCTTTTAGTTCTTACCCCTCCCTACTATGAAAGCAACAACTTTCTTCAGGGTAAGTTGCCAGTTTATTCTCCCAACTTAATGTTCCTTAAAATAAACCAATCTTACTTTAGTTTTACAGTTTATGGAATCACCCTTCACACCATGATTATAAGGCGCACAAGTTAACCTGGCGAAATACATTTCATCCACAAAATCTTAATTAGAGCCTTGGATTGGCTGTTATAAATCCAGCGGTCCAGCAAAACTTTGTGCTTTTACAAAACTTATTAAATCATATATACCAATCAACATTTATAATTTGGTTCACACATTGCTAATGCTTTTTAATTTCGATTTGCCTTGCCAATTTGGTACTAATTTTCTATGATCTGTTTAAGAGGCGGTCTCCAAATATATAGTCTATCTTATTCAAACATCAAAAAATGAAGACCCTGGTTGAGTCGTCACCCTCTCAGCCTCTACCACACTTGGGGCGCCCCTAAAAGTCTCTTTGCTTCTCTCGTTTTAGCCTTTTAGTGGTATGAGGCCTTTGGTATCTGTTTGAATATGTTTGCTCCTCATTATACCCTAGGTCGTCCATTAATAGCCAATAGGTCATCTGTGCCTCTAGAATTCTGGGCTATCCACTGGGTACTAACACACCCTTATTGGATGGGCAGACTTTTTAAAATTAAAAATCACCCTTAAATTAACAATCTTGAAGATGATCCATGTGAGGGACGCCTACTAGTAAAACAACATCACAGACCATCACATATCACACAATTTGTGTCTATCTTTCTTTCACTTTAATCACTTAATCTATCAAATTCAAATTATGATTTTACAACTTTCCCACACTATTACATCAATCTGGTAGTTCTATCAACAAGTTTGACACCTTCTTCCCCTGCATAACTTGGTGGTGTACCGCCTCCTGGTGTCTTTCATTTACTGCTGAGGCGTTTCAGTCTGTCTCCACTAGAACCATAGCTCCTTTAGTCTTTTTTTCTTACCTCAGTACTTAGCTCTCTACCTTACATGCTCTTGCAGTAAATTGAATCTCCTTGGTGTTCACCAGAGCATTTAAATTCTAACTTCTGGGATAAATATGGGAATCTCTTCCCATATACAATTGGCTCCATAATTGAGGTGGAACAGATGGTGTTTTAACCCACTTTTTTGATTGTATCACTTTTAAGGAATGCTTTGACATCAGCTTATCTTGTGATGCTCACAACATTGTAGTAGCAATGCTGTCTTTGAGTTATAAAATATCCCAGCTCAACTACTTACACCTGGTTGCCAGCTAATGCCACTCTAGTTGTTCAAATTTCCAATTTATCTTTCCATATCTCATCTGATCAAATCCACCACAAACTCATGGAGAGTATGGCATCTTATGATGCTAATCCCATCTTGAAGTTTGTGATTCACAATGAGGCCAGTCGTTGAATAGTTGATTGGACCTAAATTGTTGAGAAGATTTGATTTCATAAGTAATAGTATTAGCTTACGTCTATTTTATTATATTTTATGTCTTACATATCAACAAGGTGAGACAAAAATATCTTAAGTAAAAACAAAACTTGGGATTTGCGGCCTAGCAGTTCCACCTAATTATATTTGACTTGATGATAATTTTCTCTTTTTGCAATCACTAATTGCAACAACTTCAATTCAAAACTAGGTAAGTTTTATAATCTCTTAGAAGAGATTAATGTGCACCAATGTTGGGTAGCAGTTGGTCTAGCAAAGTAAAGGGCACAGGATTGGGCTTTGCACCGTCCAAAGTTTGTAAATGCCCCAGAAACTGGCGGCCTGGATAAAAATAAAAACCTGGCGATTAGTATTTCCCCAAAGATTTTATCCTGGCAAGCAAAATGTAACTAGTTCATCTAAACTCCGCATTCCCAGTCCCTGTCATCAGTGGTGCATGGGGTTTGAGTTTTCTTGGATATTAATCAAATGACAATTTGAAAAAAGTTCTGTGGAGATGTACACCCATTTTCACAGATGCTTTATATGTTGCACTGCACTCCATGACCTGCGGTTAGTTGGATCTCAGGTTTGAAACTAAAAAAGCAGTGGACAAAGCTGCACATGTGTGTGTGGTGGTAGACCTCCTGGATGGTCAATAGGTGGTCAAAACAAAGCGCACTTGATGAAACATATCAGACCAATTTTTCGTTATGTTTGACTTCCATCCCACAACAAATAAAGCGCACAGTGCTGGAGCACCACCTCATGGTTGGGCTTAAATGCTATGGGAAATTTACTCCTTTGAAATGCAACGCTTTATAATCATGCCAGACCTGTTCATGGGCAAAGCGATTACAGTACTCACCCCAACTGCAGTCATCATGGAAGACTATACCCAAATCCCCCACACTGCAGTTGTGAATGTTGACAGGCTGGAATCCCGCTATTCTACATCACGGTGGATAGAACGCCCCCTATATGTACCTTTTGTCACGCTTTTGGCCACAAGGCCCACACCTTCCCTCCAAAGAGGGAATCACACAAAACGAAATCCTCCCTAACACAATGGGCAGTGCAGACTCCCATTAAGGACCACTATTGACACCGATTCCACCTTCCCATGGGGTGCACAGGGGTGTAACATTCAGGTCAAACCTGTATCCCCGCAAGAACGCAAAAAGTCCAAGAAGGCCCATAGAGCAGCAGCCAAGGCAGCCGCCACAGCCGCATCAGTGATCCTGCCTGCCAGCCAGACCCAGGATGACATTGAGTCATTTGCTGCAGAAGTGGCTCGTGAATTTACAACCAATCATATTGGGCCAACCAACCTGAGGACCCAATGGGTGAGCCAGATTTACTTGAGCAAAATTACCTAGCACCAACCAAAACCGATTCTGACACCCATTTTCCTCCTGAGTTTTTGTCAGCCTTCAATTATGCACTGCAGGAGCACAGTAATTCAAATACTCAAAGCAAAGCTGCAAAAGCGACTAAATAAAAACCCAACAATAAACCTATAGTAATACTATCTAAAGACAGTTGCCCCATAACACAATGCACATGAGCTGCCAAAGAGAAACGTGCTAAAAAAGAGATGGCTGAAGGGCAAGGTGGCCCTTTCCCTAGCATCTAAGGTGCAATGGTAGGAGCCTTCACAATAGGGACGTTGAACATTGCTGGACTCAAGACCTCGCTGTCCCAGGGTAGGAAACTGATTTTCAAAAAGTAATTTACCTGTGGACATCCTGTCCATTAAGGAAACCCACTGTCCACACGGTGCTAAGGAAACATTTACAAACATGCTCCTTCCCTCCCTTTCCTTTTGGTCGCCACACTATGGGTGCTTATACATGCATCCTATAGTTTTTTCTAAGAATTTATACCTCAATGGGCGTGTTTTTGTTGTGTCCTTTTCATGGGACAATGAAGTGCACGATGATATTAATATTTATGCCCTGACATGTGCGTGGACTTGCCATGAATTCCTCTCAGCTGTTCCTTCCCTCCCACTTCCTCCTTATCCATTTGTGGTGGGCGACCTGAACTGCTGGGCTAATCTGGCCACCAACCTCTGGTCTTCAACGCCTACCCCCCACCCGCAGGGGCATATCAAACTATGTATTCTAAAAGCCACTTTGTGGCTATTTGATATTCTCCCAAAAAGCACCGCTGCTCCTCAACATGTCACATCCCCATGTGCACAACGTGCAGCTGAGATCTATGTCCCGCACAGACCTTATTCTTGCCCATTGAACTTTTGCCCCCAGATTGTGCACTTCACAATGACAAAAATCGATTTCTCTGACCAAAGGTTGGTGTTGTTTATCTTTTCTTTGTCAAGACCAGCGGCACAGGCGCCAAAGTGGTGCAAACTTCCTCCAGCTGAGATCACGTCACCAAGGTTTTCCTCATGGGTGGACACCAAAACTTGGGCACTAGAGTTTGCCACACTGTTCTGTGCAGATCCACTTACTACATGGTCAACCCTCAAAGTGAACACCACCTGTCAGAAACGCCACCTCTCATCGCGTTGCTCCCAGGCTGCCTTAGCGGTCATTAAGCTCACACTTGCAGAAGTGGACCACATGAAGTCTAATGTCCCTTCTGAAGGCTACAGCCTGGCTTGTGGTCGCAATTGGGCAGAAGTGTCTGCTTGTCTCAACGCACTGGTAAGGCAACACAAACATTGTGTTTGTGTTCAGTTTAAGGCAAAAAATATAACAGTGGGTGACATGTGCTCCACCTTTTTTCCAAAAATTCTTTACACTATGACAAATATTAGCTTGCACACTGGTGAGTTGGCCAGATCACCTCGTTGCCAAAACTCTAGATGAAGTGGCAATCGAAGTTCAAAACTATTACTCCAATTTGTATTGCTCTAATCCAGTCAAGCTGTCCAAAGTTGAAGGATTTCTCAATAGTTCACATATCTGCACCGTTTCATGTTACCTGAAGGTAATGAATTTAAGTCCTTGGGATGAACTCTGGTATGCCATTCATGATGCACCGCACAGGAAATGCCCAGGTCCAGATGGAATTCCATATGAGCTCTTTATATTAGATAACTTAATTATTTCTCCTCTTTGTTGCTTGCCTCAATGAACCAGTGTTTGATAAAAGTTTCTCCTTCCTGGGGGCCAGGAGGTGTACACAATAACGATGTATAAAAAAGGGATAAGCTGGACTTGGCCAACTGGCGCCCTATATCACTTATTAACACAGATATTAAATTAATTACTAAAATTATGGCCAACCGCCAAGGGGAAGTTGCCTTTGATATCATCTCCTATGAGAAATTTGGTTTCATTCCCAAGAGTTCTATATGGGACAACATACATACTGTAGCCAACGTCTGACAATCCACGTCTACTGGGGCACTTGTTTTCTTAGACAATCAGAAGGCTTATGATGGGGTCAACTGGGATTACCTCAAAGCCTGCCTCCACAGTTCCACCTCCCCATTGGTTCATTAATTGGGTGACGTTGCTTATGGAATCCACCACAATGGCTGTGCGTGGCCCTGTTTACCTCACTGAAGTGGTTCACCCTCAAAGGGGTCTCCGCCAAGGGGGCTCTTTGAGACCACTCTTGTACAACTTCATCCTTGACTACTTTTACGCTTTGTGAATTCCCGCCTTACTGGTGTACATGTGCAATGCCAAGCACCAATTATGATGTTGGCATTTGCTGACAATTTTGTGGTTGGGGTGTTGTTGAATTTTGGTGATTCAGTAAGTACCCGCTAAAGGGTTCTTTATACAGAGTTTCTGCCATTGAACAATTGAAACGGTCAATATGGTGATCGCCAGTCCCTTGATACACCTTTAACCACTTAATTTTTATAATAAACACGGGAGCAATTTCCCAATCACTTCTTTATTAAAAGAATATATTTTCAGTTGATCCTTCCTTCATCCTCGCTCTTCTTCTCTCTTCTCTCTTCACTTAATCCAAGACAAGACCTCCAGTCTCCTTGTTTTACTGATATCCCAGCGGCCTCTGTCAGTACTGACTCTTCCACTTAGTTTATTCATGTCGCCATCTTTTCATTGGTTTCAGCATGTTATTCTTTAATTATCTATCACCTTGATTTGAGGAGATCTAAAATCCTTTCGTCAAATGTTGACATCACCTTATTTTAGAGGCGAACCAATATAAAATTGTTATATCCAATATAACTTGTTAATCCCAATATCGCCTCATTCCAAAGCGCTTAAATTACCCTCTACCTGTTCGATTCCAGCATATTCCATTCATTTCGCCATATTGACTTAGGGCTTATCATCCAGTCATATTGTAATTGCAACAGGTGTTTAACCCCCAAGGTGCATGCGCGCTGGAGGCTACTATCCAGGATTACTCCAGGGTAAGTAACGCCTCACTTGACACCTCCAAATTGTAATTATTCTCCTCGGCCAGTACCAATCCCGCTTGTCACCAGCACCCCATCACCTCCCTGCTTCAGCAGCTAGCTCACAGGCTTGCTTGGTATGCCCACCCCATACCACCCCGCTTGTGCTACCTTTCATG
This sequence comes from Massospora cicadina, assembly GCA_022478985.1. Lineage (NCBI taxonomy): Eukaryota > Fungi > Entomophthoromycota > Entomophthoromycetes > Entomophthorales > Entomophthoraceae > Massospora > Massospora cicadina. The sequence goes on along the minus strand of JAKSZP010002810.1, from coordinate 23,332 downwards.
CCAAGTCCCATTAATGGTCCAGTACTCCATTTGGGAGTGTGACTGGAGGAGGCAGGGTACGCCTTGATGGTGATGGAGCACCACATCCTAGACAATGGTGCAAAGTGCATCGCTTCCCTCAGAGCCCACCAGACTACCCTCCCAGGCTGGGTTGTGCTTGCCAACTCTATGCTCCTGTCCAAAGTCTGGTTTGTGGCCCATGCTTTGGCCTTTCCCTCTCTTTCTTCACCTCTTTATATGCCCTCCTACAAGGGTGGCTTTGGTTATGCCGCCCACTGCCATTGAGCCTGGATGTCATATCTAGCCCTCCCATAATGGTGGTATGAGCTTGCTCAACTTCAAGGCCCAGGTCGCCAACTTACTTGGCACCTGGATTGCTGCAGTAACCAACCCCACACTCCCAGACTAACAGTGGTTATGCGCTGCCTGCTCCAGATTATTCCACATTCTGGGCCTCGGCAATCCTACCCACCCACATTCTCTGCTAAACTATCTTGCTTCACATCCCTCTTCCATGGGCCCGCATGGGACATCACCCCACTTTAAATGAATTCTTCTCTCTATGCGGAGCGCTGAGTGGAGTCTCAGCATCAGTGGTCACACCATCCAGAGGGGTCTCCATACTCCCCGTTTTAAACAAGAAGTCCGTGGGAAAGTCGCTTTAAACAACCTGGTACCACAACGTCCCCGCCTCATTGCCCGTGTGGCTACCTTGATAAGTTCAACATACCATACTCTTTGGAGACCCAGAAGGACATTTGGCGGTACACACACCGCCCTATTTTACAACCGCAAATTCGCGCCTATGTGTGGAGATGCCTGAGAAAAGTGCACCTCAGACTGATCAGTCCAATGCCTTTAAAACTTATGCATTGTATGAGGTCAATACAGATCTTTAGTCCATCACTTGGAAGATTTCCCGTCTTCACATGCAATCTGGCGAGATGTTATATGCCCCTTTTGTCAGGAGATTAAGCAGGCTTTCAGCCTGTCTCTGGAAGTTTTGAATTACACTTCTAATGGTGCAGGTTTTCTCTTGAAGTTACTTTGAGTGGATTCTCCAAAAAAGTGATAAATTAAAGTAAAAACAGGTTATAAATTGATCTTCTTTTTATTATTAAAAGGATGGGATATTTATAGGCTTTGAAACGGCGTGTAATCTATCAGAGCTAATTATCTCTGCGCAATCAAATCTTCAATCAATTGATTGGGATGAGATTGATCATTCATATTAATCTTGATAGATTGAGATATATTATACTCTCTTTCCGATGAGGCTAGGGGAATCAAAGGAGTAGAATTTTTGGAGGCAAGAGAAGTAGGCGAAATCCTGACACTTCCCCTCTCAAGATTTGATCGTGGAGGAGGGTGGATTCTCAAAAACCTGGGATGAATATGATTTATCACTATACCAGTATCAACATGAACAATAGAATACTCTAGTCCTTTTCAAAATATAAAATTGATAGGGACCAGACCAGTTGGATCTTAGCTTCTCAGTTCACCCACCAGGCCAAGAGTGATAGTACATGATGTAATCTCCAATTTGGTATTCAGGTAAGGCAGGTTTATGTTGATTGCTTCTTTGAGTCTCCTTTTGAGTGGTTGCTTCAATTTATTTCATTGCTTGAGCTTGAAGACAAATAATCTCATTGGCCAAATTCCTCATAATTAAATCATATTTTTCTGGGGTGCTTTCCTCAAGTATTGCCTGAACACTAGAAGGGACTGAAGGATCCCGCCCATATATGCACTTAAAGTGTGACATCTTGATAATACGATGATAGCTTATCCAATAAGCAAACAAGGCACTAGGTAGATAAAAATTTCACCGAGTTGGGTCAGTGGAGGCCATCTTCCCTAGAATCAAAACTAGCGTTCCATTGACTCGTTTGATAGCCCCATTTGTAGATGAATTTTTACAGAACAACAAATCGTTGAGCAGTGTTAAATAATTTAGATAACCCCTTTATAGGTTGCTAGGTGAAGTTATTCCCATTATTTGACATAAGGACCTTGGAACACCCACTTTGATAAATGATATGCTGGTATAATAATAGCGCTGTAGTCTTAGAAGAGGGGGTGGCAATGGAAATGGCCTCAACCCATTTAATTAAATGGTTGACAGCCGTAATAATTTACTGATGTCCATGCAATCCCCGAGGAAAAAAACCTATAACATCAATGCTGACCACCTCAAATGCTTTATTTGGGGAAATAACTTGATGTTGATAAGTAGGGCTAGTAGTTCCATGGCTTTTACAAATAAGACACAAGTAAAGGGTCTCTCAAACTAGTTCAGTCATGTTGTTCCAGTAGTATTGAGTTTTCAACCATTCTTGAGTCTTCTTTAAGCCTCTATTGAAGACTTGTTTGTGACCTTCCATCACAGCATGGAATCTAGAGTTTGGGTGAAAAAAGGGCAACCACTTGGACTTGAGTTTTTTATACAAAGCTCCGTCCTGAATCATATTATCTTTAGTAATTGATTTTAGAAAGGCTTAATCCTCTTCAGTTTCTCAAGCTCACAACTCAGGTCGTCCAATAAGATTATATAAGCGTTCTTTTTTTTTTCTAGTTCTAAGGTCAGAATAGGCAATTGGGACAGCCCATTAGCATTTTGATGTTGAGCAACCTAATGATGAACAATGGGAAAATTATAAATTTGCAACCTTAAAGCCCAACGGGCCAACCTTCCATCAGGATCCTTTATGTTCTGCAACTATCTTAAAGAATACTGGTCAGTAATAACAGTGAAATGGTTACCATATAAGAAGGGACGGAAGTTCTTGATTGCTAGAATTATGGCCAAAAATTTCTGCTCAGTGACACTGTAATTCCGTTCAGCTTTAGACAAAGTTTTGCTATAGAAAGCGACGGGATGATCATTCTTCTCTTCATCACACTGGGATAAGGTAGCCCCAATAGCGACATTGCTTGCATCAGTATGTAAAAAGAAAGGCTTGTCAAATTGAGGATGCATTAAAACAGGTGCTTTGGTCAAAGCAGTTCACAGAGAATTGAACGACTGTTCCTGAGATGAACCCCACTCAAAGGGCACTCCTTTTTGCAACAAGTAAAATAAGGTTTAAGCCATATCAGCAAATTTGGGTATAAATTGCCAGTAATACCCAACCATGCTGGGAAAGACTTGAATATACTTCAGATATGTTTGAGGAGGCATTCGTTGGATGGCTTAAATTTTGTTTAAGAGGGGTTGAATCCCTTTAGCTGAGACCTGATGTCCTAAAAAATTATTTTATTTTGGAAGAATGAACATTTGGAGGGTTTGAGTTTTTAGGAAGAGCTCCGAATTTGTCTGAAAACTTCTTTTAGATGGTCCAAATGTTTAAAAAAAGGTTTTGGAAAAAATGATAATATCATCAAGATATACCAGAACACAAGTAAGCTTTAGATCCCGTTACATACTGTCCATGGTCATTGGAAAGTTGCTGGGGCATTGCTTAATCCTTGAGGCATATAAGTTGGTTCAAACAACCCTTCACTAGATGTCTTGGCACACTTGGCATGGTCTTCTGGGGATAGCTCATTTTCCAGTATCCACTGGCTAGGTCCATAGCCAAAAAATAAGTTGATCCAGCTAACAACCTAAGTGAATCATTGATCTGAGGTAAGGGATAACAATCTTGTCAAGTAATAGCATTCAGTATGTGATAATCCATAACTACTTGGTGGGAACCATCCTTTTTCTTAATTAAAAGCAACGAGGAAGCCCAAGGACTGTTGGAGGGTTTCAATAGTTCATCCTCCAATAATTGATGCAACTCCTTAGTAACCTGGGCTTCCTCCACTTTAGACTTATGATAGGGCTTTGCATGAACAGGAAGGTGTCGCCAGTTTCAATGGAGTGCATTACTCTTTAATCTTCCCAAAATCGTAAGTATGCTTAGCAAAAATGTCGGAATGTTCATCTAACAATTGAAGCACTTGTTTCTCCTGTTCACTAGAGAGGTGTTTTCTGAAAGCAGGGCCCACAGTAGAAAATTCTTGATCATTTTCCAACCCAAACTTTGTAGGTTTCCAACGATTTTTACATCATAAATCTGAGATAAGGGCAGTAACTTAACATAAGCAATAGGATTCTCTCAATCTACTAATTTTGGCTCATTGATAAGGTTCGCCAGTAAGACAGATAATGATCCTAAATAAGCATAATCCAATACTCCAGGACAAGTCAAGAGTTCTTTAGCAGAAGGGTTGAAAATGCCTTAATCTTGTAACAAATGTCCTTTGGGAATCAAAAAATGCAAAGAAGTATTAACAATTACAAGTGATTTTGGAGGAATAACTAAGTTTTTGGGGGAGAAAATAGACATCCCTACTTCAATATCCACCAATATAGATGGTAATTTTACGTGAGAGTTTACAACGTGATATTGAAGGGAATAAGACCTTTTGGTTCCTTCTAGCAGACATAACTGACGTCATGTAGGAGCATGTTCAGATAAAAGTAAGGGAACTCTATGCCTCAAGAGAGATAACAAAGAGTCAGGATAATTAATAAATCCATTGAATTCTCATAAAAATGAGTTTCCAAAAGTAGGTCATAACTCAATTTATTGAGTATGATGGCAGGGATTGTAAAAGTTAATTTCCCAATTTTCAGGGTAAGGGACAAAAAAGCTTTAAATGATCGAGTACTCTGAGGTCCAGCCATGCCATATTCTTTGAAGTGAGAAATATTGGGTGTTAATTTGATCCACTTGATAAATTTTGATGTAGCAACATTCACTGGAGATCCCATATATATGATAGCTTTGGCATTGACTTGATTCACTTGGAAGTCAATATGGGTAATGGTGCTTCCAAACTGAGGGGATAAAGCCAACAAGGAGGGCAAGGAATAAGAGGAATGTTCATTTTTATTATACTCAACAGGGCTTTGATGTTCTTGCTGCGCAAACATATCATTATTGAGGTAGAGAATCTTATTGGGTTTATCCTTTTTCTTCTTCTCATCCGCTTTCTTTTTAAAACAATGATCCTCAAGATGAAAATATTGATGACAGTAGTTACACTGAATCACCCTAGTTTTCTCAGGCATAGCGTAAACTTTGGGGCAACTAGGTCTAGGAGACTCATAAACTTGGGGTTTTTGGAGAATTTAGGAGGCAATTCCAATAAGGCCTCCTTAATGTCCAAGATACTTTGAAAATTCTTTTTTACACTGATTAGATAAACTTGCATTTGCGTTCTGGAAGAAAAAGCTGACATAACTGCCATAATTGCATCATCCAAATTTAACCAACCATAGGCTACTAGAGTCTGAGCTTCCCATTAGAACCAATGAGAAAAGTCTTTGAAGATTCGTTTTGGTGGGGTTGTATACTCATAAAATCCTGTTTTTGAGAGGATAGAGTTTGCTCACTCCAAAATTCTTTGATTGACGCTTCTTTAACCTGAGACCAGGTAAAGCAAGTAATCAAGTGGGGTACCATGATATCCTGAGCCAAATGAGTGAGGCAATTTGGAAAGTAATTCATTTTTGATGATCCATGGCCTCGCTTAGCGCCTTTTCATAAAGATAGAGGAAGGAGATAATGCTGCCTTCCCCTGGGGAGTACTTTTCCTTGAATACCAGTTTGAACCTCATGGGGTATTAGTGGTCAAAACATGCACTCTGGTTTGTTCCAATTGAGTGGAAATATAAGAGTTGGAGTCTGACGCTTGAGAAGAAAAAGAGGATAAGGACAAGTGGCTTCAGAACAAATTTCATTAATCTGACAATTCAGATCAGCAAGCCCATTTTCTCATCTAATTGGTGAGATAGCTCAAAAACTGTTCCTGCTGGGCATTGTACTTGAGTTCCAGAGTCTCAATCTTCGCTTGGAGCATTTCTCCTTTAGATTCACAAGCATGAAGCAGGATATCGTTGTCCTTTGCCCATTTACCCAGATTGATCAATTCATCAGATAAAGACTGAAGTGACAAGAGGGGATCAATTGGTACCCCATCAGGGGTTAAGTTACACTTCTTGGCCAATTTATTGAATTGTTCATGCAAGCGGTCCATCATGCTCAAGAGAGAGTCAATTTGTTGGAGTGATCCTGAATGCCCGTCAGCACCTGGAGGTCCCCAAGGTCCTTCCACGCCTGGTGGTCCATGAGGCCCTAAATTCCTGGGGGTCCGTGAGGTCCATCAGCACTGGGAGGTCCACGTGGTCCTTCGCCCCCAGGTAGGACATGAGGTCCTTCAACACCCAAAGGACCCATAGCTCCAGTGGTTTTCTCTACCTTGTTAATTCAGAAATGAATTCCTGAGTACAAATGTTCCAATTGGAAGAGATGGGATTCTAATTTCCTCCTCCATCAATTGACTACGCTCAGAGAGTTGGGAAATACCCTCTCTCCATTCTCTCTTAAATCTCCTGAAATTGCTTCATGAACTGTACATCAACAAAACTGGACATCCCAATATTGAGCTGAATAAGCTGTTGATGTATTTTGTTGAGAAGGGTCCAGCTTACTAATGATGGCATCACAATTATCTTAGCTAAACTCAGAGACAGACTTAAAAATTCAGAGACATGATTATTCAAGGATTATAGTCCTTCTAGTAAATTGAGCATCCCTTGATGGTGCATTCCCACTACCAGTAATAAATGGTATAAGGTAAGGTGTACAAGCTGGTGCAAGTATTGCTCAGGGCCAATTCCTGGCATTTGGGAGGTTTGCAACACTTCCCACAAAATAGAGGGTACAGCATTAGATCAAGATTGGGTAGATTGGATTCCAGGGATTAAGTCCCCTTCAAGAAGTTGATTTATAATATTTTGTAAAACCTCAGGTGGTATTTGAAAGTCTGAGGTAAAGCTTAAGTTAGGACCATAAAATTCCAAGTTGGCACAAAATTCCAATATAGAGGGTAATATTAGTATTTGGGTTTCAGATAAACGGACCCATCATAATATACTGCCTTACTCATGGTCTTGATCTTCTTCAGGCGCAAAATGAGAATCCATGGTAGTGATTGATGTTTTCAATGGTGCGTAACTCAGAGTGCCCCTGTAGTGAGCACCAGTCTGGAAGTTTTGAATTACACTTCCAATGTGGCAGGTTTTCTCTTGAAGTTACTTTGAGTGGATTCTCCAAAAAAGTGATAAATTAAAGTAAAAACAGGTTATAAATTGATCTTCTTTTTATTATTAATAGGATGGGATATTTATAGGCTTTGAAACGGCTTAAAATCTATAAGAGCTAATTATCTCTGCGCAATCAAATCTTCAATCAATTGATTGGGATGAGATTGATCATTCATATTAATCTTGATAGATTGAGGTATATTATGCTCTCCTTCCAATGAGGCTAGGGGAATCAAAGGAGTAGAATTTTTGGAAAAAAAAGAATTGGACAAAATTCTGACACTGTCCAAAAACATCTTTACTTTTTCCATGACCTCCCTTATCCACCCATTGCTCTGCGCCTTAATTGTTGCAATAGCACTATGGACAATACATGCCATTGTCCTTGATGCACTCTCTGGCACTACCCCAACCCTTCATGAAGCTGTGCAACACTTCCATTCCCTCATAACGGATCACTTTCAAGCTTGGCTGTTTGGCCCCCTGCCATCCTGCCAATGCTGGTTGGCGTCATCCTGTTTCCCCACCTGGTTCCTCTTTTCAGATCCTTTCCTTCATTCATGTTCAGTTTTTGGTCTAAGCCTCCACAGTCACTCCCCATCTTCCTTCCACTGGCAGTCCCTCTGTCAACAGGAGATAGCCTCGGCTCCTCTGGAGTGCCCCTCATTTTTCTTGGTATTTTGTAGTAGGAGTTTATCATAAGTGAGTATACCAAGGTCAGACTTCCCCCATAAAATTTAAAATTTAAAAATATATTTGACTTGATGACTCAGGATTGGGGGTTTGTAAGTCATGGTTAATAAGTTAATAATGTCAATTAGGTTATGAACAAATTAATTACTTATTAGTGGGAAATACCTGCCTTGGTATGAGCTACCGTTGCTTGAGAAGAGTGATAGTTTAGCTATTACAGATGCGTCAGATGATTATCTGTTTTGAAGTAATTGTGTCAGTGAGACACTTTCCACAAGGCTGAACTGGGCTACAATGAGATGCCTAATAGTTTGTAGACTCTCTGAAGTTCTTCATCATGATCTGCTAGTCAAATGGTGAAGTGAGGTAAGATGTCATGGGAAAGGTTTGGTTAACATTGACCCTATAAATTCTCTCTAAAAATAGACAAAGAAAAAAATAATCTTTACAACACTAAACTTTTGGTAGTTTAAAATATACACAAGTTTCATATTTAATATTTTTCTGTTATATTAAGTTGAGAAATTACTTATGATCAGGAAGATCAGGGCAGGAAATCATTATACAATTAAATGAAATGATAATAAAGACTTGAAGTCAATCCTTTATAAATCTATATCCTATTAACTATCACCATCTAGTCTAATGTCCTCATACAATAGGCATTCATAACTCTGACTTTAATCTCAGGTGAATAACAGACCATCAGAAGTAAGCCAAAACTTCAACTGTGGCGCTCATGGCTGGAATAGTAGATGGTGGCCATACTGAACAGGGGAACAACCACAACCCTTATCAATTATTCAGACCAATCACCAGGCCTAATGGGAACACTGAGATGACCGTGTCCCAGATCAACTATAATGATATACACATAATTACCTATACTAACAATCCCAATTCTCACGAGGATTTTTACATCTAGAACATCAACTATTAAGTGGTTATCAAATGAGGGAATGGCCTACATACAACAGAAGCAATATTTTCTAACATTACTGACAACAAGATGTTCTGTGGGAGAGATATCCAGCTCACCACCAATTAAGTGCTGCTCAAATCTGAAAAAGTTAACTGGGATAGAGAACATTTCCCAATATTTAATCAGGTTAGTCCATCATACCTCCTAAAGCTCACAAATGACCATTGCTCGCCATCATGCAGCCAGCCATCACCAAGTTGGTTAATTTTTCAATACAACTCCAGCCAAGAGGTACAAATATTGACTGAGTGATTGGAAGCCAACTTAGCGAGGTCTGCTCAAGCTTGGATGCAATTATAACCTAGCCACTTGGTCTAATGATCAGGTAGTGGAATTATTGCAGGAGCTAAATGAAAGATTGCGCTCTGCCTTAAAAATCTTCTTGGAGGAAAGAGGAGACATTGAAGCTTGGGTAAACATAACCCAGACCTCTAATAGTGCTTCAAAAATCAGAGACTTGGTCACAAAGGCCAAGAGGAATAACTAAACAAAACAGTGAATTTTTTGATCAATATCAATGACTTAGTGCTAATATTTCTCAGAATAAGGATTGTTTTACATAAAAACTACTGGTGCACAAAAGTCAATGGCCAACAGATGGAGAGTAAAAAATTAAGAGTTTGTCAATCAATCAAATCATCATATCAATAATCTTAATGAGGATGTTACCTCCATCAATGAGTCAAACAATATCTCCATGGGGAAGTGAACAATCAAAGGAAAGTAATTAGGAAAAAACCAAGTTATTTCCGTTCTGAGGTTACAACCAACCAGCTTAAATTAAAAATCATAAAATTGAAATCAAAAAATTAAACCATTTTGACTGGAAAAAATGAAATCAATTGTCATGTTTAAGATTTGGATGATGGCTAATGCTGGTGCATTGTGAATGATTCAACTGGGAATACTTCTGATAACTAGAAGGATGAAGCCTCAGAAGTAGCTAATGAAGCTGACGCTGCGCCACATTGACAGATGCCAAGCAATATGGTTGCTTTGGCCAACCAAAGTTCCTCTAACCATAGTGCAGCGCCTCAGCACCCTGTGAGACACCTCGTTCAGTCCAGCAAAGAAGTAATTGCAATCACCATGAGCAGGAGAATGATAACTACAAGCCTTAAACCTGCCTGCTTTTTATAAAAATGGGAGCGTAGTCACTTTCATTAAGTGATTTAAAATGGCCATGTATGCGGCCAGTAATCGCAATAAAGAAGCTACTATAATCAACTGCTTTAATGAATGGAGTATCAAGCTAATTATGCTGCATTTACACAAAAACCCTACCTAAGCTAAAGTCAAAGAGGCCGTACTTTGTGAATTTGGAGATAAGGAAAGAATGCCAACCAGAAAATCCAAATTCATAAATATTGGCTTTAAAAAAGATGAAACTATTGAAAAAATTTTATATCAATTCTATTGTAAAGCTCAAGTTCTAATGGGTAAAAAGGTTATGATTAATTTTAATGCCAAAATTACATTGCAACATGCAGTGCAACCCTAACGATATTTTGACAAACACTTTATTGCCTATCTTCATTCAGAACCTCACGTCATCTGAGTTGGCTGCTTATTTACGCAGATGTTCACAAAACTATGGCCCCCAGTTTTGGGTACAGATCAGAACCTGCAGTATCCGCAGGAAACCCCTTCAAAAACAACAAGAAGACTTTCAGCGATCTGCCTGTTAAAATTGAGAAAGCTAAAAATATAAAGGCATAGTACAAATTAGGTGAAATCACTTATGACAATTGCAATCACAAAGGGCACTATGCCTCCAGATGCCGCTAATGTAGCATAAATTCATCCTACCAGATAACTCACAGAAGGAGGTAAAAGAGCAAGCACAATATAAGCGGAACGCTCTATTGTGTCAGAAACACCATTCCCATATGATCAAAAAGAGTATTTGGGCAATAAAGATTCCACAAATGTACATGTGGTGACCCGCTCTTAGAAGAATGGTGTTAAAATGAAGCAACTGAAGTATTTTCTAAGCCATATGTACAGCAAACAATCGAGAATATCTCAGCTAAGGGCCGAATAGTACTGCAGATACCCAAATTTGAGGTGATGAACATAGTTATGCCTATTGACTCATTCATTAATGAGTGTCCTAGCATTGAAAATATTTTAAAAACTCTTAATTCTTTAGTTTCTTCTCATGCAATTTTATAAATTCTAATGTTTCTTATTACTATGGGTGTACTTATGTTGATATTCTGGTCAACAAAATCAAAGGTGTGGTTATTAACAATAGCAGAGTGCCAATGAATATTGTCTCCACTAAGTTGGTCAAGGAGTTTAAAAATGATCCTGACATTTACCACCATCAAGCATATGGGACAGAGGGCCTCAATAGCACTAAGAGTGAAGGAGCTTACAGTGCCCTGCCACTGGGATTTGGTGTGCTGGTAGTAGCAGCATACGTAATAGTGCTCCCCAATGTCAATTGCAATATATTTATTGGAACCAGTTTCCAAAAGACCTATGGAATTTGTAAAGCACTAAAGAAAACACCTTGACGATTTTGAGCCAACTACTCCCAGATTACTACTTTCATGCTAATATGAAGCCCACCAGCCATCACCAAAGCTTTATTGATATACCTTATGCTGATGGAATATTACCAGTCAGATTCACTCAGCAAGGAAATCAAAGTTAATCTTTTCCAACCGTCATAAAGGAAAATTGATTAATACTACTAAGAGTGGGCAAGGACATGATAGCTTTAGACCATCAACTGGTCATGAGTACTGAAACTACACTAGAATTCCAGAAGGATTATAGGGGAGGTTATACCGCCTTGGAATTATTCTTGTGTGGAACCCAGTATAGCGCTTGGAATACTTATACCAGGGCATGGCAAAATCAATACCCAAATATTGAATTTGACCAACAAAGATATCAAGATCAGAGCTTTTCTTTCCCATTACTATCACTATAAGTAACATAAGTATACACAAATTGTCCAATTTGACAATCAACCAGGAAAATGAGCAGATTCGTCTGCACCAACACCAGTTGGGCGAAAGTGGCCAGCGCAAAAGGCCCTAAGCCCACCCAACCCATCAGGGAAAAACGCCCTGGCAGTACATTGGGACAACTTCCCCTGAAAAAGGGTGAACATAGCGCCACACCCATAGTTTTTCAATTTCTGCAAAAAATGGGCGCTTTCACAAAGATTGAACACTCCCAACCCTTGTCCTCCCTTATGCACGGCCTTAGAATTATGGTAAGTGATACTTCCCTTGAGTCATGGGGAAAAATGGGGGAGGCCTTCTCCGCAACTTTCCCAAAAACCATTTCAGTAAATTTTAAAAATTTACATAGAGGATGGGTGTATGTTGGGTTTATGACCATGGAGGAAGTGGTGGACTCAGCAAAAACCAAATTTTCCATTAAATTTTAACAACAAAGATCACATTAGCCACATGGTGCACATATGATGGAATGAGGCAAACGACTTATTCATCATATTTGACCAACTCCCGTGCACCATGCACCATGAAATCCTCAAGGACGAGCTCCATGTGGGCCTCAAAAGTTATGGCAAAATCAAACAATTAGGATTTGAAAAATTCCTCTCCTGCCCCACCTGTGTACAGGGAAGGCAATAGTCAATATAGAACCTGACCAGGACATGGTAGAGGATATCACCCTCATTCCACACATGGCAACCATCAACCTCCCCAATGGCAGTGTATCTCGCCCCTTCCGCATCACACCAGAACACACCCCGCTTATCTTTGGCTTCTGCTCAGCTTTAGGCCACAAAGACCATGCATGCTCCATCAAGTGTGGGATTGAAGCACTGGAATTTTGTGAGGACAATATGGACGAAACAAGCCCAACCTTTGGCAAAATGAAGGACGCCACTTATGCCTTCCATTGGGGTAAAAGAGCTGATATCACTTTGGTCAAACCCATTTCGCGCAAGGATTGTCATCGTGCACAGGCTGCCCACAAGCAGGCTGCAAGTTCCACTAAGACCCAAGCTCACACCACAATTTCCTCAGACCAGATTCAGTCAGATGCCACAGCAGCGCAGCGAAATAAACATTCAGATCCCCTTGCATAAACCCCAACAAAATCAAAGCAATGAATTTTTAAACACAACCAAATAAACGCCTTAAATCACACTGAAGCAAAACCACCATGTACCACTGTGGATCCTCCTAGCCAATCACATGTGACCAGCAACAATGTGGTGCATGAGTACGATATGGAAGATCATCCCAGCCAATCACAATGCAACAACACTCCTGCACAAAACCCAATTACCCTGACACCTAGTTTCTGCACATCTAGCCCACAGGTAAGCAGTGGAAAATTTTATGCTGATGGGGCACAATACAACCCATGACAGAGCCAAACTCCACGGAGTAATCTGAGCCCAAAGAAACCAAACAAAACCAATACTACAACCGCTGATCAACATGCTGGAAACAATCTGGCTGGTTGGCCCCAAACTCATAGTATGACCCACACTTCTAGGGAATGGGGTGACCCCAGTGGGTTACCCCAATGTTCCTGATGTGCGGATTACTGCAAGCACCATAGGGATGCTCAACATTGCGGGAGCCAAGGCCCCCACGTCCTGGGCCAAAAAAATGGCTTTCCTGCATGATATTCCCATGGACATCTTGGCCATCCAAGAACCCCACTGTCCACTGGGGGAGGAGGAGTCATGGTCAACCATGCTCCTTCTGGCTAAATCCTTTTGGATGTACCACTGTGGGGTGGTAATTCAATCTAACTGTAATCCTCCAGTAAATATCTGAAGCACATCCTCCCACCTGGAGGGACAGCTGCTTCTAACAGATTTTGAGTGGAATGGAGAAACTTTCACCGTGGCGTGTGTGTATTCCCCAAATGATCCAAATGATCGCCAAAAATTTTCTCCAATATCCTCTCAATCCCTATTACCGAGGCAACATTTTTTGTGGGAGATTTCAATTGCTGGCTTAACGCCATAACTGACCACTGGCCTAAATCAAAGGCTATACCCCGCAGCCACATGGAACTATGCATACTAAAGGCAACGCTGGGCCTGTATGACACCATCCCCAAACAGACCACCACGTTGGCCAACATGACGAGGCCCCACTACAACAATAACCAGCTGGTCTCAATGACCTGGATTGGCCTGATGCTCGCCCCTATAGACTTCTGTCACCGTGTATCAAATTTTACAACAACAATTATTAATTTCTCCAACCACTGAATGGTTTTAATAACGTTATCATCCGTGGCAAAATACCATAAGCCACTGACCTGGCACAAAGTTCACCCAAGCACCATCCATCTTCCAGAGCTTAAACTTTGGATTGAGACGGTGCTAACAACACAGACAAAAAATGACCACCCAATGGGAACCCTATCGCCAAGTGGGAAATTTTCAAGGCTAGAGTAACCAAGAAAGCCTGTCACTTGAACTCCAGAAAGCTGGCCGCAATGTCCACGACAATCAACAAGGCTATCAGAAAGTTCCAGCACTTAGAAGACAACACACCTCGCTTGGAATACAGTCCTCAATGGGGACACCTGTGGTTCCAACTGTCTGCACAGGTCAACTCCCTCTTTAGAAAACACCAGCACTACATCAAAGTATGTTACAAGTCAAAATACATTCTATCTGGCAAAACTCACATGGCCCCTTTCTTCTGCCATTTTAAACCAATTTCAATCTCATCGACTTGCACACAGGTCCATTAAGCATATGACACACTGGTGTCCACATCATCCAAAATATCAGCCAAATTACACCAACTTTACACTGACCTGTACATGGCAGATTTTGTGCCATCTAGCGAAATTGGAAAATTTTTATCATATGTTAAAATTTACAATATAGCTGATCAACCAGACCTTATCAAAAGCTCTCTTTCCGCTCAGTGTAACTTCCTGAGCCAAATTACACAAATTTATAAAACAAATTGAATTCACTCATAGTAGTTTCATTCTGATGTCCTCAGATTCTCCACTGGCTACTCCAGCATGGGGCAGTGGCAAAACTCCCCCGCTGTTTTCTGTCTGGCAGGAAAACTTGCTAGTACTGGTTCACCCAGTCATTCCAAACCCATGGGCAGATTCGTTCCGCCCAAGGACCTGGATACCCACCTTGCTTGTACCCAAGCGGTACCATGCTGCCCTCTAGTGCTCCCCCGGAGCAGCATGTGCTACAGCATAAGGGTCAAATATGGGAAACTATTCCCATACCATGACCAAGCCATTATTGAAATGGCACAGGTGGTGATGATACCCGCTGGATTTATTAATTTCCGCCCCTACAAGGGGTATTTTGACCTTGGCTTCACCTGCGAAGCTGATGCTGCCAATGCAGCAACTGTGCCCCTGGTATTCCAGGGCACCCCTCTCCCCACAACTCAGACTTAGCTCCCAGCGGACACCACTTTGGTGGTCCATTTTGATGGCCTGCCCACCCACCTCCCCCTGAAGTGCTCCATCAGGAGCTGATGGACAGTTTGGAAGCCTATAGCTCCAACCCCATCTTACAATTTGTGGTCCCAAATGGGGCCACACGACTTTCTGGGCCTCGGGCATATGCCATGATAAGCCCTGAATTTAGCAAAATTTTGGCAGCAATTCCGTTGCGCACTGTTATTCCCTCAGCGCCCAACCATGCGTTTTGGGCCCGCGTCAAGGGTGGGCAGATGATCTGTCTGTCATGTTTTGAGTTAGACCACTTGAAATGCAAGTGCCCCTACTCAACCACATCAGATGGATTGGATGACTCATCCACCAACCTCCAATCCAATGACCACCCGTACAATTTTAGGTATGGGTCAGAATCCTACCTCCTCCACCCCCAAAGCCTGTTGCTGCAGCTACACCTGCAGCCACCAATCAGCCTCCTCCCCACCCCAATGCCATAAATAATTCCTCCAATCAAACATTGGATTGGATCCCAGCATGATCCCATGCTTCTGCAAATGAATCAAACAACCTCAACTGTACGCTGATTCCCCAATCCAATTCAACCAAAATCCATGGGAATTATTAGATGAAATTGATGAATCAGGCAACGTTTTTGATGAACTGTCGCTGCAAGTTGAGCATTTCTATAATGCAGAATGTGATGCAAGATTCCTGCCTCAGAAATATGCCCCACAACCTAACGCCAAACCGTTCTACAGCGACCACCGGCTTTCAGTAGAAGCAGCTGCCATACCAGATTGCTGTCGCTCTGCAAAGCTGCCACTAAATCTGTGGCTGCACTTGCAGGAGGAATTCCACCTCCCGTTATCCCCAAAGATCTTACTACACAAAGTAAGATCAATATGAAAACTTTACACAAAAACGTCACTGAAGCCATCCAGAACGTGGTAACAGTAGCACGGAATCTGAAAGCAAAAATAACCTGAACCAACATTGCCACGTTTTTTAAACTCCCAGACGCCCGCCTCAAAGCTGAAGATGCTTTGTCCAAATATATCGTTGACATTATGATGGCCGGAAACTATTTGGAAGTTCCAGTCATCAAGAATATCGAACCCCATATTGCTGATACCCCACACCCTTACTATCTGCCTTAACACGCACCCTACTCTGGGATGAGATGGATGCGGCTGAAGACGAGCTCCCCAATCCCCCCTCCCCATCCACCATGGAGGGATAACAGTATTCGCTGCCCACCTGGTTGGATTTTTTGATAGGCATGATTCAATCAATCCGTCCATTTTGGGCGTTTGGTTTGAATTGTTATTTTTTTATTATGATATATAGTTTTAGTCCAGTAATGTCCATCCCCTGGTCAGCTTACCTCAATTAAATAAGCCAGACCTTGTCAAACCCATCACTAGAGATGAACTATGGGAGGTAATAAAATCAACTCCGTGCCACAAGTGCCCTGGGCCTGATGGCCTTCCATATGAATTTTACATAAAGTACTTTGATTACATTGCACAAGTACTACTGGCAACTATGAACAAGTGCTTGGAGGACACAGCCCTTCTACCTGGCGGCCAAGATGCATGTGTGGTCACACTCTTCAAAAAAGGAGACCAGGCAGACCTAAACAACTGGCGTCCAATTGCTTTCACCAACAATGATACTAAAATACTAACAAAAATTTTATCTAAGCGTCTGTGTTGCATTGCACAGACAGCCCTCTCTCTCCATCAGTTTGGCTTTATCCCCAATCGCTCAATTTGGGATAACATTCACACCATAACCAACATCTGCCAAGCTAACCCCACAGGCGCCCTTGCTTTCCTGGACCAAAAGAAAGCATATGACCGAGTGCACTGGGACTACTTGGAACAATGTCTAAAGTCCTTCAACCTACCACCCCGTTTTATAAACTGGGCGCTTCTCATAACGCGCTCATCCAGGTTTACAATCAGAGGCCCAGGTTTCCTAACCAACACATCACCCCACAAAGGGGCCTCAAACAAGGCGACCCGCTTAGCCCCCTACTATACAATTTCAGCCTTGACCCTCTCCTCCGCATAGTAAACTCAAAGCTCTCTGTAATCAGGTTGGAGGGACAATTACCAACCAAAATGCTTGCCTTTGCTGATGACTGTGTAGTCATAGTCTCAGGCAATAGGGATGCCAGAGCAATTGAGCGCATTATTCACCAGTATGAGTCAGTAAGTAACGCCATGCTGAACAAACAGAAAACAGAGGTAATTGTAATGGGCAAATTCAGTTCGAACTGGGCCCCATTCTCCCACCACCATACAAACCAACCACACATCCAACCACAAAACAAAGATCTAAGCCAATAAAACCACTGTGTTTACTCTTCGCACCCCACCCCGCCACCAACCCAGTCTGTCATCTGGGAATATGGCTCGAGGCTGGTGGATATGCACTTGACACCATTGAAACCAAAATATTGGACAACATCACAAAAAGAATGTCAAGTATGCGGAGGAGTAAAGCTAGTTTAGCTGGAAGGGTTGTGTTAGCCAGCTCCCTGATCTTGTCAAATTTATGGTTTACTGCTCACACAGTTCCCTTCTCTGCCAACTTTACCAACGCAGTCTACAAGCTCCTGTAGAACTGGCTGTGGTCTGGATACCGCGCACCAGTCAGGCTGGAGACCATTTATGGCCCGCAGAAGAAAGGCGGGATTGGGATGCTCAACTTCACGGAATGAGAAACGCAAATCCTTGGCTCATGGATAGCTTTTACAACTTCACCCAACCCACCATCTCACCATTGGGCTAAGGCAGCCCAAACTAACTTCGCAAGGGCACTACATCTGAGGTGCCCCTCCAACCCTGCAACACTGATGAAGTACCTAACAACACATCCAACAGCCACAGGACTGCACAACACTAATTGCTACTTCAAACGCATCATGTACACCCTAATACAAGGGAATTGAATTTTCTCCTATGCACAGCAAACCGAAGATACTAACCTTCCAATAGGTTATATGCGATTCCACAGAGGACAAACTGTGACTAACACACCTGCCCCACTACCACTCTTTCCTTTATCCTGGATTGACTATCTAGATCACCAAGGCATCCCATATGACTTGCACACCCAAAGGAAGGTGTGGGACCTCATCACTTGCCCCCTCTTATCCCCACAAGTGAGCTCCACAGTGTGGTGCTACATGCGCCATACATTTAGGACAGCTGACCGCATCTTCTCAATGTTCCAATCATGCGCACATTTGCGGCAGACCCAACACGCTAGCCCACCACCTGGAAGAGTGCTCGCCATCCAAGCATATCTGGGCCAATGTGATGTACTTATTTCAGCAATCACCATCAGCTGAATTCCGACTATCCCGCAATATCCTGGCATTCAACATGATCTCACCTATCCCCCAGACGCTAAGGGCTTTAATTGTGAGTATTGCAATATGGTCCATTCACACAATTACCCTTGATGCTTTCAACGGGATTTTCCACAACGTCAACCAAGCTATCGTCAGGTTCCACAACCATTTGGCTGACCACTTTCCAAGCCTGGCTATTTGAATCACTACAACACAAACGGAAGAAACAGATGGGTAACTGGCTACCAATCTGGTTCCTTCGTTGTGACACTGAAAGCCTCACAATCTCTATAGGCGGTACACCCTACTAGCCCTTGAGCTGACATGTCACTTAAGGTCATAGTCATCCACCTTCGTGGCTCCTAGCCACATCCAAGTGTGCCATGTCTTATCTTTCAGGTTCTATTGTTTAGTGTGCTCTCCCCTCTTTTACTTTCCTTTTCCCTACATATCGGATGTTTCAGTCCCCTGGTCAGCCATCCTCAAACAAATAAAATAAAGATATCAAGATCAAAAAATATCAAGTAGTCGCCTTTGTACATCTGGTTCCAAAGGATGAATTATAATCAGCTGTTGAATTTGGAAATCTATCTGAGTTCATATTACCTACTGAGGGCATTGGGGTTCATGCTAATCTTCACCAAAAATTATTTACTGGATTATTGGAGCAACAGAAGGATGAAGCCCGGTAATTATTTGAATGACACTCCAAAATTTTTGTGGAAGATGACCAGTATCTAGTTTATGCAAAAGGAGTATAACGTTTTGTCAATACTGGGGATCACGCGCCTATTAGGATGAGGCTTATCTGGCATTCCCAAGCTAGTGATGAAGTTTTTGGGAAAGAGTTGGATAAGTTACTGAAGAGAAGAATGATCATGCCCATATAAAGCCCATGTTCCAGTCCAGTTTAATTATGAAGAAAAATGTGGCAGCAATCACGTTGTAATCAAATTCATTACCTCAACGCCATTATAAAGAAGAATCCGTACCTGTTGCCCAGAATTGATGATGCTTTGGACGATCTGGGAGGTGTTAAGTACTTTACTGCGATAATTTTAATCTCTGGATACTGGCAAATCGATTTGTCTAAAAAGGAGCAGAAGAAGTTTGCAATTATTGTGGCGCAAGGTCTATTCCAACCAATGTGCATGCCACAAGGGCTGTGCAATGTGCCAGCGACCTTTCAGAGTGAAGTATATACCATTTGAAGTGATCTTAAATTATCCTGTATATTTTTGTACTTGGATGACATTAATTTCTTCTTGCGGACATTTTCCAAACACCTAGCACCATGAACTAGTTTTTTGAATGACTGTTAAAAGCCAATCTGAAGATAAAGCCTCAAAAATGCAATTTTTCAAAGGACAGTTAAAATACCTTGGACTTTTTCATTGATCCTGAAGGCTTGCAGCCTCAACCTCAGAAGGTGGACGTGATAAACAACTTGCAAGCTATGAGAAGTATGAGATATATATAAGTATTCCTAGGCATGCTGGAATACTATTAAAGATTTATTTAAGTGTTTGTGACAATTACTGAGCCATATTCCACTTGCTGCAAGTAGGAGTTTGCTTTTGTTAGTCAACCAAATGTCAGCAGGCCTTTGAGGTATTGAAGACCACGGTGGCATGGCGCCCATACTCAAATATCTTGATTTCATTAAGCGATTCATTGTAAAGCCCAACGCGTTTTTGCCCACAATTGGGGCGTGCTATTCAGATTGGGGACGAAAGGGAGGAGCATCTGGATCACTTGATGCAATGGAACTCTGAATAATCAATAGCATAAAATTATACAGTGACAAAATGTGAGTGTTTGGCTGTGATCTACGCTTATAAACTTTTAAGGTGTACATTAATGGCAATTATTTTAAATAAGGAGGAATAACAGCAAATTATGCTGGTTCCTTAACCTAAAGAAGCCTGAGGGTTGTTTATCCCACTGGGCGCTAAAATCACATTTGTACAACTACAAAATTATTCATAGAGCTATAGTGGCCCACTAGAAAGTGGATGAAAAAATCATGACTTCCAATTGTGGCCATCTGAGCATCTTGGCTGATGAGCTTTATGAAAAAATTTATTAATTGGAAGTACAAGGATAAGCCCCTGAAGTAAAGAAGGCTGATGAGAGAGCATCAATGGACTCTAAATATTTGGATGGATCCTTATACAAACTTAAACCTTATGTACAGAGAAGAACTTTTCTAAACCTTTCTGAATGGATGGATAATATTATCCAGGCCCACAAGGCCATCAGACACAAAGGATTGACCAAGACTCTGGAATTTATTTGATCTAATTACTACTGGGATACCATGTAATTCAATATTCAAAATGTAATGAAAAAATGCCATTCTTGTCCAAAAATTGTAACCTGTAAAGGTAGATGTGAAATATCAATTAATCAAACTCAACTAGGCCTGGCATACTATATTGATTGATGTTGTCAGCCCCTTTGCCTGTGAGTAGCCTGGGCAACAAGTACATCATTATTGCTATTGACCATCTGACAAAATGGTGAAGGTGAAAGAAATATGAGATGTCAGGGCCTTGATGACTGCAGAATTTATCTTGGATTACATCATCTACAAGCATTAATGTCCTGAGTAGATCCTGATGGACAATGGAAAAAATCTTACTGCACAGATGGTGCAACTTGAGAATGAGGTGATTTCCATCAAAAGAATTTGATGCGACTGTACCACCCTGGGACTAATGGTATGGTAGAACGAGTGAATGGCACCCTAGTTGGCATAATTTACAAGAACGCAGCCTCAGAGACTTCACAATGGGCTACCTACAATAGTGCTACAGTGTTTTTCATACAACATCAGGAAGCATAGCAGCACAGGACACTCTCCTTTTGACTTCTGTATGATAGACAGCCAGATTTACCTCCATTATTATATTCAGTACTCGATTCAACTGAGTCAATTAGTTCTATGAGTTATGTTGAACAGCTGGTGAAGACATTGATCAAGTTGCATTACAATGCTAATCATAATGTGATTCTTAGAAAACAAGTCAGAAGAGTTACAATGTCTCTACTTGAGTTACAGTGACTAATCTCCAGTAAGGAGACTTGGTAGTATACAGTGACACTCATACCTCAGGCCGCGTGCACAAAAATTTTCCTCACTTTGGAAAGGTCCTTTTGTTATATTGGAGTAATCATCTGAAGATGTATACAACATCAAGTATCAAGGAGATTGGTTTGTGAATTAAGTTCATACTAAGTTCCTTCATCCATATCATAAGGAATAAAAAAGGTAAGAATGGAAAAAAGGAAAAAAGAATTTAGAAAATAACAAAAGTATAACGAAAAAAAATAACAAAAAGAATTGTAAACAAGAGGTCATTTCAAGTTAAGGAATAAGCAAGTTTTGATTTATATTATTTTAATTTTATTTGAGGTGGGCTGACCTGGGGACAACACTGCACCAGTTAGGGAAGTGAAGAAAATGGGAAAGGAGGATAAAACCTGGAAAACCTCCATGCATGGCGTATGATAGGCCATGAACTCCATGGACCGCCTTTGCTATTTGCTATCTCGGTTCAGGGCATTGGTGCGCAAAACCAACACAGTCAAAATCTTCCCCTACCCAAAGTTCATTACTGGGATCAAACTCAGGAGGCAGTGGTAGAGGGTCCATACTCTACCACTGGGGTATCCTCCCTTTTAATTCATATTTTTGGAAAATCCATTGTTGTTGGATCTGGATACCAATTCTTTGGGAGGGAGGAGAGTTAGATTGCATGGATGTTGCCTGAAAAGGGTGACTGGGGGAGAAGTAAGAATCTCATATAAGTCCCAACTGTTGAGACCCTGTCAATGATGTGCTAAACTAAGAAGACTTGACACCAGGCGCGTTGGCCTGGCTAACTAAGGTAAGGCCATCAAATCAAGGGAAGCAGCCATTTTAATGAATTTTGGAACATGAGAGAGAGGTTACAATCAGGGGAAAGCTGCCAAAAGAAAGATACAATCAACAAGAAGGCTTTCAAGGCAAGTATACACCAGGGGAAGAAACACTTTTGCTCAAAACATATGTAGCTTAGTTTCATCTAACAATCTGTGCATATCAGAAATGGCCACAGTGGGAAATTTTGCTGTTAGAAGGTGAACACATG
The DNA here is from genome assembly GCA_022478985.1 of Massospora cicadina. Lineage (NCBI taxonomy): Eukaryota > Fungi > Entomophthoromycota > Entomophthoromycetes > Entomophthorales > Entomophthoraceae > Massospora > Massospora cicadina. The sequence continues at coordinate 656 of JAKSZP010002810.1, read as the reverse complement.
CACAAAGTAGAGCCATTTGGGGTAATACCTTCAGGATGCTCTTTTGACAGGCTTTTGCAAAGTGCGCAGTAGATCAAAAGGATACAACAATCTTTTAATGCATGATCCTTGAGGCACAAAAGAATGTGCAAATTGGTGTGAACTGTTGTTGGAGCTACCAGAGCCTAGAGACTGAGTGAGAAAAGAGTAGAGCCTGGTTGGCTTCAACGGATTGAATGGAGCAATACTAGTCTCAGATGCAAGTGTGGAGCCATGTAGGCTTCCACAAGTTCAGAAATCAAATTGATAGTAAAATCCAAAGTAGCTACACAGCTTGCATGAAGGGGAAAAATAAGACTATATGAAGAGAATACTTAAAGAAGAGAAAAAAGTAAGTTATTAAGAAGATCATCATCTGACTGAATTGATGTCAAATAAAAATTATTATTTTTAGAGGCTATGGGGCCACAAAGATCTGATGAGGCGGTTTAAGGTGAATCATTTTTGATCTATTGGGAAGTTCGCTGGAAGGAACCCAAAACCAAGGGGACTAGCTCAGGTTACTGAGTTTGGATGGAGTTGAAGTTGGCCTGGAAGACAATCATTCAATAAAGTTGAGGCATAACTAGTTGTACCAGCCTGAGAAAGTGAAGGCAGGATGCCTGAATTGACCATAG